>BQNB010006718.1:0-34303 GCA_026074375.1 Tanacetum coccineum | reverse complement strand
GTTAATAATTATACTCAAAATAATTACTTAACACTTGCTTGATGTAAACATTTAATTGTTTGATGCCCGTTTACATTGAACGATAATTTTTAGCTTACGCGATTTAACTTAACATTTACAATTAAAAGCAAACGCGTACAATACTAAAAATACATAGTGAATTTATTGACGTCGCAAGTGACCTTAAAACACGGGGTGTTATAGTCTCCCCCCATTAAGTGAGCCTTGTCCTCAAAGCTTAAGACGTGGCCCTTGACGATGGTGCGGTCTTTATGAAGAGGTGTGGATATTTCTTCCTGAATTGATCTTCGTGTTCCCATGTGAACTCAGGACCTCTCCTGGAGTTCCATCGAACCTTGACTAGTGGAATGCGGCTTCGCTTCAACCGTTTAACTTCATGGTCCATGATTTCTACCGGCTCCTCGACAAATTGAAGCTTGTCATCAAAATGTAGTCCATCCAACGGAACGGCTAATGGTTCGTCGGCATGGCACTTTTTCTAGTTGGATACATGAAATGTATTATGAACCCTGCTCAACTCTTGCGGAAGCTCAAGCTTATATGCAACGGATCCAACCTTTTTCAACACCTTGAATGGTCCAACATACCTAGGGTTCAATTTCCCCTGTTTGCCAAAATGTACAACCTCTTTCCAAGGAGAAAATTTAAGCATAACTTTATCCCCAACTTGAAACTCCATTGACTTACGCTTTAGATCCGCGTAACTCTTTTGTCGATCGTGAACAGCTTGCATTCTCTGCTTGATTTGAACGATCTTCTTAGTTGTTTCTTGCACTATTTCTGGACCAGTGAGTTGAACTTCTCCAACCTCGGCCCAACAAACGGGTGAACGACACTTTCGACCGTAAAGTGCTTCAAATGGTGCAGCCTTGATGCTAGCGTGATAGCTATTGTTATATGAGAACTCGACTAATGGCAAATGGTTAACCCAACCCTTTCCAAAGTCGATTGCACAAGCACGCAACATATCCTCGTGAGTTTGAATAGTCCTCTCGCTTTGTCTGTCTATTTGTGGATGGTACGCAATACTCATATCCAGACTAGTACCCAAAGCATTCTGAAGTGACCTCTAGAAATTTGATGCGAACCTAGGGTCACGATCACAAATAATCGAGAGAGGTATTCCATGCCTCGTGACCAACTCCTTTAGGTACATTCTTCTAAGTTTATCCATCGGATCAGTCTTTCTCATCGATACAAAGATTGCGGACTTAGTGAGTCGGTCGACAATCACTCAAATGGTGTTGTAACCTTGTGACGACTTAGGAAGCTTCATGACGAAATCCATAGTGATATTGTCCCACTTCCATTGAGGTATATCAGGTTGTACTAACAATCCTGATGGCCTTTGATGTTCGGCTTTGACCTTAGCACACGTCAGACATTTGCTAACATAGGTGGCGATGTTTGCCTTTATATTGGGCCACCAATATAGCTTCTTCATGTCTTGGTACATCTTATTAGAACCCGGATGAATAGAGTATTTTAACTTGTGGGACTCGTGCATGATCACAGTCCTCAAATCGCCATAACATGGTAACCAACACCTGCCATTGAAGCATATAGTTCCATCCGTACAGGGTTCCAACTTTTCTGTCCTAAGCTTCTCCGGATCTTTAGAATTTTCAAGTAACATACCTCCAACATCTTCGTTCTTGATGTTCTCTGGTTTTCGTGCTTCAGTTTGAGCATCTAGAATTTGTTTGGGGAGATTCAAACCTATAGTCATGACTAAGACTCGAACCCTTAATGGTGGCTCTCGTTCTTTCCTGCTCAAGGCGTCAGCGATAACATTTTCTTTCCCTGGGTGATAACGAATCTCGCAATCGTAATCACTAAGTAATTCTAACCAATGACGCTGCCTCATATTCAGCTCCTTTTGATTAAGAATGTGTTGTAGACTCTTGTGATCCATGAACACCGTACACTTGGTTCCGTACAAATAGTATCTCTAAAGTTTCAGAGAAAACACTACCGCTCCAAGTTCCAAATCATGAGTCGTGTAGTTCTTCTCATGAATTTTTAGCTGGCGTGATGCATAAGCAATTACCTTCTCTCTTTGTATTAACATAACGCCCAAACCTTTGATCCAAGCATCGCAGTATATGATAAAATCTTCGCTTCCTTCAGGTAAAGCCAGAATTGGTGCAATACACAACTTCTGCTTCAACATTTGGAACGTTATTTCTTGTTTGTCACCCCACTCAAACTTAACCTTCTTCTGAGTGAGCTTGGTCATTGGTTTGGAAATCTTTGAAAATCCTTCGATGAATCTTCGATAATACCCAACAAGACATAAAAATTGACAAATCTCCGTTGGTGACTTAGGAGATGCCCAATATTTAATGGATTCGATCTTGGCGGGGTCCACGTGAATACCTTGGCTGTCAATCACGTGACTGAGGAACTGTACTTTAGGAATCTAAAATTCACACTTGGAAAATTTGGCGTACAACTCCTCTTTCTTAAGCAACTCTAAGATTAACTTAAGGTGCTCTTCGTGTTCTTGCTTGTTCTCCGAATATATCAGAATATCATCAATAAATATAATTACAAATTTATCCGAATGTGGTTTACACACCCGATTCATAAGGTCCATGAATACGACAGGTGCGTTTGTCAAACCAAATGGCATAACTTGAAATTCATAATGGCCGTAATGAGTTCTAAAAGCGGTCTTTAGAATGTCTTCTTCTCGAACCCTCAGTTGGTGATAACTCGACCTTAGGTCGATCTTCGAGTAGACACTCGACCCTTGAAGTTGATCAAATAAATCATCAATTCTTGGGAGCGGATAACGGTTCTTCACCATCAATTTATTCAATTCCCGATAATCAATGCACATCCGGAATGATCCATCATTCTTCTTGAAAAATAGGACCGGGGCTCCCCAGGGTGAGGAACTGGGTCTTATAAAGCCTTTGTCGGACATCTCTTTTAGTTGTTCCGACAACTCTTTCATTTCAGAAGGCGCCAATCGATAAGGTGCCCATTCTACAGGTGTAGCACTAGGTACCAAATCAATTTGAAATTCCACTTGTCAAGTCGGAGGAAGACCCGGCAAGTCCTCAGGAAATACTTCAGGAAAATCTTGAACTATTGGTATGTCCTCAAGTTGCTTCTTCTCCGACTTGTCTTCAACCTCCTTTGTAGTAACATGTGCCAAAAAGACTGGACATCCTTTTAGCATGTATTCTTGTGTTTTGGAGTACAAGATAATATGCAGATGAGCCTCGTATCCCCGGTTGCTTCCGTCACCGTGAACAATTAATGTTTCATTTCCCCAGGGGATACGAACGATCTTCTCGGCACACACAATGATTGCTTGGTACTTTACCAACCAATCCATACCAATTATAGCGTCGAAACTACCAAGTTCTACGGGCATTAAGTCTATGTTGAATGGGTGGTTCAGGATATTTAATGTACAACCCCTAAGGATAGTGTTCAACCCAATTATTCTCCCGTCGGCTAGTTCAACGTCATAATAGTGATCTAATGCAGTTGGTGTGATATCAATTTGGGAGCTAAATGCAGTGGATACAAAACTTCTATCGGCACCAGTATCGAATAAGATAGAAGCATAGCGGTTGTTTAGAAGGAACGTACCCGTCACGACGTTGGAGTCTGGGTTTGTCCCTGCATGCCCTACCGCATACACCTTGGCTGGAGCATTGCCACCTCCAACTTGGTTACCACGGTTGTTGTTGTTCTTTAGCTTGGGACATTCCCTCTTGAAGTGTCCTTGGACTCCACACTCAAAACAAGTAGGCTTCTGACCCGACCCAGTGCCCCTCTGATGGTTAGCATTGTTAGCATTTGCCGTACTTCTACAGTCACAAGCAAAATGGCCAACTTTGTTGCATTTGTGGCATTTAGGAGCACATGGACCATCGTGGTGATAATTTCATTTTGAGCATAGGGGTTTGGATCCCCCATACTGTTTCTTCTCAACAGTCCCTGCAGTATAAGCCCTGCCGGTGTTCTGCCTCTTGTTTTGGTGGTGTTGTTATGGTTGTTGGTTATTATTTGGCTTTCTCTTGTTCTCTGTTTGACGGTCAGCAAAAGTGCGGATTCTCTTATCCATCACTTCAATTGCTATTTCAATTGCCTCTTGCATTGTCTTAGGCTTAGATGCTACTACACTTCCGTGGATCGTGTCGGGTAAGCCACCGACATATTTCTTAATCTTGTCAGATTCTTCAGGAAACATCCTACCACACAGCAGTACCAGTTCCTAAAAACGTTGGTTGTACCCTATCACATCGGTACCTTTCACTTTTGATTCCCACAGTTCAACTTCGAGTTTCTTAATCTTGGTCCTTGGGCAGTACTTGTCAATTATTTTCTTCTTCAGTTCAGTCCAGGTCATTGCATAAGCAATGTCATTACCAATAGTCCTAACGTGGGAGTTCCACCACGTTAGAGCATTTCCCAGAAGATTACAACTGGAGAACTTGATTTAGTTTTCCATAGAACAGTTGCTTATGCGGAACACAGTTTCCATTTTCTCAATCCATTAAGTCAACTCGACAACTCCTTATGTAACTTTAAAATTTAGAGGTTGGCACTTCATGAAGTCTGGGTAAGTGCACTCACGAGTAGCTCGCTCGTTTCTCCTAGAACCCGTTCCTGAATTGTAGCTGTCGACGCCATTCGTGTTTGCATCACGTGCTGCCAAAGCGGCAGTAACGCCTTGGTTAATCATTGCTTGAAGTTAGGCATTAGTAACAGATGTGGTGTTGGTTGTTTCTAGGGCTATGTTTGACCTCATGGCTCTTTTTGGTGCCATTTTCTTCAAATCACAAGAAAATATAATACCTGTTAGATTTCGTAAAATCATAACCATGACATGACATATGCACAATAAGTAAAGTGAGATCACATCACACAGTGAAATATACAACTGAATTGTAATCAACAAAGATATAACCAAATCGACATTCATTCACAACAAATTCGATTACAGACATGACATAATACCACCATTCCATATATAATTGGAAAACATACATGATTGGTTCAGATACAAAATGATCACAATGATTAGGTTACAAGATAAAAGAATATATACAACCTAAAGCCATACTAGCCGGGATTGAACCCGTAATACTTAGTAGGCTGTATAAAACAACTAGCCATGACATGATCTAAGAACTGCTACCAGCCTCCTCTGGTGCATCTGGCTGTGAAGGACCTTTGGCTGGTCCCTGCTATCTCTCAAACTCTGTCATCTGAGTCTGAAGTCTCTTTATCAGCTTTAGTGCCTCTGTGAGCTGCTTCTGCCTCTTGTGATCTGCCGCCAGCATCTCTGTAATCACCGTCTGTCTCCTACGGTCTGCTGACTGTAACTCTCTAATCTGTGACTGCTGAGCTAACACTGTGGTACGTAGCGACATGACCTCTACACGCGCAAGATCACTCGCATCCATAGATTGTCCCCAAGCCTCTCTAGACATCCTAGCCTCAGTTTCCATGAGTCTAGCAGTATGTGCATGTGCACGCCTATCCTTAAATAACATGTTGAGCTAACCATCCAATAGCTGTCGCCCAGACTGCTCATCATCTAACCTCGTATAAACCTCATATGTATCTCGCCTAACCCTAGTCTCAAACTCTGTCATCCTCTGGCTAAGCTCTGTCACATCGGTAACTACTGGTGTCCCCTGCATAGCCTCAACGATCTCATCCCAAGAGTCAGTGATCCCATATCCAACATCTCTCTCTAGATCACGCCTGATCTCCCTATCCATAGTGGTAACAAAACCATAGTCTGCCCTAAGACCTCCAGCCGGTCTAACAGCAGCAGACGAGCTCTCTCTGACCTCGTATGCAGGACCAATAGTGATACCTAACCTCTTTTGAGGTGGTAAGGTAACCTCGGGTCTGTCCTCTCTACAGTCAGTAGAGAGTAAATGCAAGGGTGGTGTCCCTGATGATGGTGCAGCTGGTCTGGTGTGGGAGAGTATGATGGGTGGTGGTAATGGTAGTGAATGGGAAGTAGATGCGGCCTCGGCTCTCAGCCGGATCATAGCAGCTCGATAACCCAACAGACGAATAGGACTAGCAGGTGGTGATGGAGATAACACAGGCACTAGTGATGATACTGGTAGTGGTGGTGATATTGGTAGTGATGGAGATGGTATCGGGGGTAGTGGTGGAGAAGGTATATGGGGAAGTGGTGATAACCATGGGGAGAGCGGTGATGATGGTGGAGTAGATATAGCGAGAAGTCTGGCAACCTCTGCATCGGACGATACTGGTGTAGGTACTGGAGCTGGAATAGAAATCCTAGCTGTCATACGATATGCAGGGTGTGGTGGTGGTATGGCCGCAAACTCATCAGTCTCGAAAGACTCTGTCTCCTCCACAGATGGGGCCTGATCAGCAGCTGGTAAAGCAACAACTACAGAGTCGGCAAGAGTTGGGTCCTCCTCCTCCTCCTTATCATCATCAGCCTCGATGTCCATATCATCATCCTCATCATCCTCTGATGACCCCTCCTCGTCATCGCCGTTATCTCCTCCATTGGCAGGATAATCAACAGGATCCTCCTCAGGGTCCTCGTCGTCATCCTCCTCTAGGTCTGCCTTAGGATCGGACTCTGGAACATAATCTGGTGACTGAGCAGTGGGTGAGGCAGCAGCAGGCAATGGCTGCTTCTCCGCCGGAAACACCTCATCCTTCTGTGGCATATACTCGGGGTATATCGGCTCTGGAACATAATCTAGTGGAGGTGGTGATTGTGGATCCTCGGGGCCCAGTATGTAGTCCGGTGATGGTACAACTCCCGGTGATCCTATATTTGACAACTCCTCAAATGTACTGGATATCTCTGTGTATGTGACCCCTGATTCATCTGAATCTGACATGACTGAATTTGAAAATCCAATATAGCTTATATTAGTATTTAATATAAGACTCTTATAGTAATATACATTTATATCATAACATGTATATCAATTATGAATGCATCTAGTTCAACCAACTAATGCAACAACTAGTGTATGCATGAATGTATGCACGTATGTATGTCCCCTGTAAACCCCTTTGTATGAATTCGATGTTTAAAAAACAGCTATAGTCTAGCAAAACATTTGACCTGGTTCTCTATAACCTTGGCTCTTGATACCAATCTGTAACACCCCCAAATTGGGTCGCAGCGTAATAAGGGTCCGGGGCGTGTTATTTCATAGATCAATAACACAAGATATATATAGAACGACTAAAAAGTAATTTAAAACCGATACATTGGATTTAACAAAGTATTTTTTACATAAGCCCGAAGCTTCACTTGTTCACTTGTTCAAATTACAAAGATTTCAAGCCCATAACAGATATACAAAATGTAATGCGACAAAATCTTTAATGCATGATATCCAAATCAAAACCACCAATGTATCCCTTGCACCTCGTGCTTATTGACCTCCTGAAAAACATTGCTTTAAAACGTCAACAATAATGTTGGTGAATTCATAGGTTTGATAAATCGTATATTGTAGGACCACAAGATTTCTCAAGTGTATGATAATGCAACAGATGCAGACATCATATAAATGTAATTACGTTGCCCTAAGCTCATGACACTGAAGCTCGACATAAATGAATACCATATAAATGGCCTACATTGCCCGTGATGATGTTCTAACCCGCAACATCCTATATTCGACATGGTATATGTTCGTTTGCCCAGTGATAGCTAATCACCCGAACGGGGATGTCAATCCCAATAGATCTATTCATAACATTCACGCTCATAATCCAGTAACTGACAGTTCATGATAATGGGCTCAACTAGGGTTATCGCTACTTAGGCAACACGTAATCATAATATAAAACTTATCCACTTGTGTCCAATTATAAAACAGTACATGTTTCTCACCCCAAAAACTTATAAAACAAATCATGTAAAACGTGGGGCTATGAACTCACCTTGAGTGAGCGAATATCAAGTGTATCACAGAAAATGCGTCACGGTAATGATCGAGTGCAACCTAATCCAATATAGGTCGTATAAGTACTAATCACATTGGGTAACTACTACCATATATAATTCTATATAGCTAATCACCATCTAATTGTTTTAGTGAAATCATATTTATAAAGTTAAAACGTTTATAAATATACCTTTGGTAAAAATGACATAACTTTCACGTTTCAAGTCCGTTTCTTGCGTTTCTTATGTCCACGCTTTCGTATTAAGACGACGTATCAAAATATGATATTTTTGTATTTCATATCCTCTGATGAATAGTGATTTTTAATGTTCATACCAGTTATAAACTTATTTTTATAACTCTAATTAACGTAAAACCCGTAAATGTCGTATTTTATTCGTTATAGCTCCATTTTTAGCGATTCTTTCGAGCACGTCTTTGTTATTAAAAGTTTTTATCATATTAATGGTGTTTTTAAAATGTTCATGTCTGAGATGAACAGTAACTTTTATAAAAATAGTTTTATAAAAGTATTTTTATACATTTAAGTATCATAATCTCGCGTAATTCATAAAACCTTCGTTATTAATTGAAAAATTACTATTCTTATCGTTTTGGAATCCTAAAAATATGTGTTATCTGTGAAAAATAATAAACTTTACATTTTAGAAGTATTTTATAACTTGTTTTTATAAAGTCTCTTTTATAACACGTATAACTCGTAAACTACGTATCTTTTTCATTATTAATCCGTTTTTCGAGTTTCTTACCTTTTTGGAATCATCATGAGGTGTAATATATTTATAAAACATGATAGGGCTGTCATGAAACACGAACCAAAACGGTCCCTTTGTAAATAATATGTATACTTATTGATATCACTTGTTTTATGTACTTTATAACTTAGTAAATTTTCCACAATCCTCCATAACCTTATTTATCATATATGTTACATATAATAATGTCCATATCTTGTCCAAAAGTCTATAGTATCAAGTCCTTGATAACACCTTTAAATCACACTTATTATGTAACTTTTAATTACAAGTTATTAAGTAAACCCTAATTAACAAGTTTGTACATAACCTTTTTATACATAAATAAATAGTGTACAACACTTATAAATCCATTTTAACATGATATTACTAGCATCATAGCATATGTAAAAGTGTACAAAATAATGATCACAAGTAAAAATCCATTCCACATGTTTAAAAGTATCCTAATGGTGATTTTGCTAAATAGAACATATATACACATAAAATCGTAATTATGAAAAGATGAGAGCTTTTAGATAACCTTAGAGTGATGTATGATGATGGAAAACATAATCTAAACCCTCGTTTAGATTACAAACCTAAGCTTACAACACCAAGAAAACCCTAGGTTTCAAGAAAACCTTAATCTTGCAATACTTGCTTAAATACTTGTAAACCTTTAACCAACCCCTGAAAACAACTTAAGACGTCTTAGATATGATGTAGGTATGTGTGTAAGTGTTGTAATAAAATTTTGTATGGTGTTTTTGAGCCGTGGGTATGTAGGGTGACAAAGGGAGTGTTTGTTTGATTTTCACCTTAAGGAAATGGGTATGTGTGTGTATTCTTATTAGTTACTTGCATAATATACACTCTTGACTAGTCCAAGGAACACTTAGAGGGTCTTAGGGAAGACTTTAGTCTTTGTCTTTCGTCAAAGTAATAAGAAAATGGATAGATGTTCCCTAATAGTTGAGAACATCCCATGAAAACATAGAGAAATGTTTTCTATGATATTTCTTTGCATCTTTCCTTATAAATCCGGCCATATAAGCTCATATATGATGTTATTTTGTAATTTTTATGTATTGGGTATAAATGTGGGTATTTGTTGAAGCGTAGAAAAGTTTTGGTGGTTCCGGGAATGCCTAAACGCAATTTATCGCGAAACGTAAACACTTTACGCAACCAATAAAAATAAAATGAACAAAGTTAATAATTATCCTCAAAATAATTACTTAACACTTGCTTGATGTAAACATTTAATTGTTTGATGCCCGATTACATTGAACGATAATTTTTAGCTTACGCGATTTAACTTAACGATTACGATTAAAAGCAAACGTGTACAATACTAAAAGTACATAGTGAATTTATTGACAACGTCAATGACCCTAAAACACAGGGTGTTATAGTCTCCCCCCGTTAAGTGAGCCTTGTCCTCAAGGCTTAAGACGCGGCACTTGACGACGGTGCGGTCTTTGTGAAGAGATGTGGGTATTTCTTTCGGAATTGATCCTCGCGTTCCCATGTAAACTCAGGACCTCGCTTGGAGTTCCATCGAACCTTGACTAATGGGATTCGGCTTCGCTTCAACCGTTTAACTTCACGGTCCACGATTTCTACTGGTTCCTCAACAAAATGAAGCTTGTCATCAACATGAAGTCCATCCAACGGAACGGCTAATGGTTCGTCGGCATGACACTTTTTCAAGTTTGATACATGAAATGTATTGTGAACCCTACTCAGCTCTTCAGGAAGCTCGAGCTTGTAAGCAACGTCTCCAACTCTTTCCAATACTTTGAAAGGTCCAACATACCTAGGGTTTAACTTCCCCTGTTTGCCAAAACGTACGACCCCTTTCCAAGGCGAAACTTTAAGCATAACTTTATCCCCGACTTGGAATTCCATCGGTTTACGCTTTAGATCCGCGTAACTCTTTTGTCGATCGCGAGCAGCTTGCATCCTCTGCTTGATTTGAACGATCTTCTTAGTTGTTTCTTGCACTATTTCTGGACCAGTGAGTTGAACTTCTCCAACCTCGGCCCAACAAACGGGTGAACGACACTTTCGACCGTAAAGTGCTTCAAATGGTGCGGCCTTGATGCTAGCGTGATAGCTATTGTTATATGAGAACTCGACTAATGGCAAATGGTTAACCCAACCCTTTCCAAAGTCGATTGCACAAGCACGCAACATATCCTCAAGAGTTTGAATAGTCCTCTCGCTTTGTCCGTCTGTTTGTGGATGGTACGTAGTACTCATATCCAGACTAGTACCCAAAGCATTCTGAAGTGACCTCCAGAAATTTGATGTGAACCTAGGGTCATGATCACAAATAATCGAGAGAGGTATTCCATGCCTCGTGACCACCTCCTTTAGGTACATTCTTGCAAGTTTATCCATCGGATCAGTCTCTCTCATCGGTACAAAGATTGCGGACTTAGTGAGTCGGTCAACAATCACCCAAATGGTGTCGTAGCCTTGTGATGACTTAGGAAGCTTTGTGACAAAATCCATAGTGATATTGTCCCACTTCCATTGAGGTATATCATGTTGTACCAATAATCCTGAGGGCCTTTAATGTTTGGCTTTGACCTTAGCACACATCAGACATTTGCTAACATAGGTGGCGATGTTTGCCTTCATATTGGGCCACCAATATAGATTTTTCATGTCTTGGTACATCTTTTCAAAACCCGAATGGATAGAATACTTTGACTTGTAAGACTCGTGCATGATCACAGTCCTCAAATCACCATAGCATGGCAACCAACTCTTGCCGTTTAGACATAGAGTTCCATCCGCGCGGGGTTCCAACTTTTCCGTTCTAAGCTTATCTGAATCTTTAGAATTTTCAACTAATATGCCTCCAACATCTTCGTTCTTGATGTTCTCTGGTTTTCGTGCTTCAGTTTGAGCATCCAAAATTTTTTTAGGGAGATTCAAACCTATAGTCATGACTAAGGCTCGAACCCTTAATGGTGGCTCTCGTTCCTTCCTGCTCAAGGCGTCAGCGACAACATTTGCATTCCCTGGGTGATAACGAATCTCGTAATCGTAATCACTAAGCAATTCTAACCAATGATGCTGCCTTATATTCACCTTCTTCCGATCAAGAATGTGTTGTAAGCTCTTATGATCAGTGAACACTGTACACTTGGTTCCATACAGATTGTGCCTCCAAATCTTAAGAGCGAACACTACTGCTCCAAGTTCTAAATCATGAGTCGTATAGTTCTTCTCATGAATCTTCAGCTGGCGTGATGCATAAGCAATTACCTTCTCTCTTTGCATCAACACACCGCCCAAACCTTTGATCGAAGCATCGCAATATACGATAAAATCTTCGCTTCCTTCAGGTAAAGCCAGAATTGGTGCACTACATAACTTTTGGTTCAATAGTTAGAACGTTGTTTCTTGTTTATCACCCCACTCAAACTTGACCTTCTTCCGAGTGAGCTTGGTCATTGGTTTGGCAATCTTCGAAAATCCTTCGATGAATCTTCGATAATACCCTGCAAGACCTAAAAATTGACGAATCTCCGTTGGTGACTTAGGAGATGCCCAATCTTTAATGGATTCGATCTTGGCAAGGTCCATGTGAATACCCTGGCTGTCAATCACGTGTTCGAGGAACTGTACCTTCGGGATCCGAAATTTACACTTGGAAAATTTGGCATACAACTCCTCTTTCTTAAGCAACTCTAAGATAACTTAAGGTGCTCTTTGTGCTCTTGCCTGTTCTTCGAATATATTAAAATATCATCAATAAAGACAATCACGAATTTATCCAAGTAAGGTTTGCACACCCGATTCATAAGATCCATGAATACGGCATGTGCATTTGTCAAACTAAATGGCATAACTTGAAATTCGTAATGGTCGTAACGAGTTCTAAAGGCGGTCTTCGGAATATCTTCTTCTCGAACCCTCAGTTGGTGATAACCTGACCTTAGTTCGATCTTCGAGTAGACACTCGACCCTTGAAGCTGATCAAATAAATCATTAATTCTTAGGAGCGGATAACGGTTCTTTACCGTTAGTTTATTCAATTCCCGGTAATTAATGCACATTCGAAACGATCCATCCTTCTTCTTGACAAATAAGACCAGAGTTCCCCAGGGTGAGGAACTAGGTCTTATAAAGCCTTTGTCA
The DNA here is from genome assembly GCA_026074375.1 of Tanacetum coccineum. Taxonomy (NCBI): domain Eukaryota; kingdom Viridiplantae; phylum Streptophyta; class Magnoliopsida; order Asterales; family Asteraceae; genus Tanacetum; species Tanacetum coccineum. The sequence goes on along the minus strand of BQNB010006718.1, from coordinate 21,429 downwards.
GATAGTTCTTTCAGTTGCTCCAACAACTCTTTCATTTCAGAAGGTTCCAATCGATAAGGCGCCCGAGCTACAAGTGCAGCACCAGGTATCAAATCGATTTGAAATTCCACTTGTCGAGTTGGAGGAAGACCCAGCAAGTCCTCAGGGAACACATCAGGAAAATCCTAGACGATTGGTATGTCCTCAAGTCTCTTCTTCTCTGACTTGTCTTCCGTCTCCTTTTTATTAATGTTTTCCAAAAAGACTGGACATCCTTTTAGCATATATTCTTGTGTTTTGGTGTACGAGATAATGTGCAGACGAGCCTCGTGTCCCTGGTTACTTCCGTCACCGTGAATAATTAATGTTTCATTTCCCCAGGGGATACGAACGATCTTCTCGGCACACACAATGATTGCTTGGTACTTTACTAACCAATCCATACCAATTATAGCGTCAAAAGTACCAAGTTCTACAGTCATTAAATTTATGTTTAATGGGTGGTTCAGGAGATTTATTCTCCTGTCGGCTAGTTCAACGTCATAATAGTGATCTAATGCGGTTGGTGTGATATCAATTTGGGAGCTAAATGCAGTGGATACAAAACTTATATTGGCACCAGTATCAAATAAGATAGAAGCATATCGATTATTTAGAAGGAACGTACTCGTCACGACGTTGGAGTCTGGGTTTGTCCCTGCTTGCCCTACCGTATACACCTTGGCGGGAGCATTGCCACCTCCAACTTGGTTACCCCAGTTGTTGTTGTTCTTCAGCTTTGGATATTCCCTCTTAAAGTGTCCTTGGGCTCCACACTCAAAACAAGTAGGTATCTGACCCGACCCGGTGCCCCTTTGATTGCTAGCATTGTTGTCATTTACCGTACTCCTACAGTTACGGGCAAAATGGCTAACTTTTTTGCATTTGTGGCATTTTGGAGCACATGGACCGTCATGGTGATAATTACATTTAGCGCATAGGGGTTTAGATCCCCCGTATGGCTTATTCTCACCAGTCCTTGCAGTGTAGGCCCGACCAGTGTTCTGCCTCTTGTTTGCAAGCATAATCCCTGCCGATGTTCCTCTTGTTTTGGTGGTGTTGTTGTGGTTGTTGGTTATTATCTGGCTTCTTTGTTTCTGTCTGACGGTCACAAAAAGTGCGGATTCCTCTTATCCATCACTTCCGATTGCCATATCAGTTGCCTATGCATTGTCTTATGCTTGGATACTACTACACTTCCATGGATCATGTCGGGTAGAGCCACGAAATATTCTCAATCTGTCCAGATTCTTTCAGAAACATTCTACCACACAGCATGTGCCATTTCCTGAAAACGTTGGTTGTAACCCTATCAAAACGGATAACCTTTCACTTTCAATCCCACAATTATTTAACTTGAGTTTTTAATCATCGGTCCATAGGCAGAACCTTGTCATTTATTTCTTCTTTAGTTTTAGTTCCAGGTCATTGCATTAAGCCATGTCATTACCAACAGTCCTAACGTGGGGAGTAAATTCGATTACAGACATGACATAATACCACCATTCCATATATAATTGGAAAACATACATGATTGGTTCAGATACAAAATGATCACAACGATTAGGTTACAAGATAAAAGAATATATACAACCTAAAGCCATACTAGCCAGGATTGAACCCGTAATACTTAGTAGGCTGTACAAAACAACTAGCCATAACAGAATCTAGGAACTGCTACCAGCCTCCTCCAGTAGCTCTGGCTGTGTAGAACCTTTGGCGGGTCCCTGTTCTCTCTCGAACTCTGCCATCTGAGTCTGAAGTCTCTTTATCAGCTTCAGTGCCTCTGTGAGCTGCTTCTGTCTCCTACGGTCTGCCACCAGCATCTCTGTAATCACCGTCTGTCTCCTACGGTCTGCTGACTGTAACTCTCTAATCTCTGACTGCTGAGCTAACACTGTGGTACGTAGCGACATAACCTCTACACGCGCAAGGTCACTCGTGTCCATAGATCATCCCCAAGCCTCTCGGGACATCCTAGCCTTAGTCTCCATGAGTCTAGCAGTACGGGCATGTGCACGTCTATCCCTAAATAACATGTTGAGCCAACCAGCCAATAGTTATCGCCTAGACTGCTCATCGTCTAACCTCGTATAAATCTCATCTATGTCCTACCTAACCCTAGTCTCAAACACTGTCATCCTCTGGCTAAACTCTGCCACATCGGTAACTACTGGTGTCCCCTGCATGGCCTCAACTATCTCATCCCACGAGTCGGTGATCCCATATCCAACATCTCTCTCTGGATCACGCCTGATCTCCCTATCCATAGTAGCTACAAAACCATAGTCTGCCCTAAGACCTCCCGCCGGTCTAGCAGCAGCAGTTGACGAGCTCTCTTCAACCTTGTATGCAGGACCAAGAGAAATACCTAACCTCTTTCGAGGTGGTAAGGTAACCTTAGGCCTATCCTCTCTATGGTCAGTAGAGAGTAAATGCAAGGGTGGTATCCTTGATGATGGTGCAGCTGGTCTAGTGTGGGAGAGTATGAAGGGTAGTGGTAATGGTAGTGAATGGGAAGTAGATATGGCCTCGGCTCTCAGCCGAATCATAGCATCTCGATAGCCCAATGAACGAATAGGACTAGCAGGTGGTGATGGAGATAACACAGGCACTGGTGATGATACTGGTAGTGGTGGTGATACTGGTAGTGATGGAGATGGTATCGGGGGTAGTGGTGGAGAAGGTATCTGGGGAAGTGGTGAAGACCATAGGGAGAGCGGTGATGACGGTGGAGTAGATATAGCGAGAAGTCTGGCAACCTCTGCATCGGACCATACTGGTGTAGGTACTGGAGCTGGAATAGAAATCCTAGCTGTCATACGATATGCAGGGTATGGTGGTGGTGTGGCCGCAGACTCGTCAGTCTCGAACGGCTCTATCTCCTCCGCAAATGGGGCCTGATCAGCAGCTGGTAAAGCAACAGATGTGGAGTCAGTAGGAGCTGGGTGCTCCTCCTCATCATCATCATCGACCTCATTGTCAAAATCATCATCATACTCATCATCCTCTGATGACTCATCCTCATCATCGCCGTCATCTCCTCCGTCGGCAGGATAATCGACAGGATCCTCGTCGTCATCCTCCTCTGGGTCTGCCTCAGGATCGAACTCCAGAATATAATCTAGTGACTGAGCAGTGGGTGAGGCAGCAGCAGGCAGTGGCTGCTCCTCAGCTAGAAATACCTCGTCCTCCTGTGGCATATACTCGGGATATACCGGCTCTAGGACAAAATCTGGTAGGGGTGGTGATTGTGGCTCCTCAGGGCCAGGTATGTAGTCTGATGATGGCGGGGCCTGTAAGGCGACCTGCACATACGGGTCATCTAGTATCCAGGGCAGTCCCTCGTGCTCAGGTCCAACAACTCTTGGTGATCCAATGTCTGATAAGTCCTCAAACAGACTGGATATCTCCGTGTGTGTGACCCCTGATTCATCTGAATCTGACATGACTGTATCTGAAAATCCAAAATAGCTTCTATTAGTATTTAATATAAGACTCTTATAGTAATATAAATTTATATCATAACATGTATATCAATCATGAATGCATCTAGTCTTAACCAACTAATGCAACAAGTAGTGTATGTATGTATGTCCCGTGCAAACCCCTTTGTATGAATGCAATGTTTGAAAACGGTTATAGTCCAGCAAAAACATTTGACCTGGTTCTCTATAACCTTGGCTCTTGATACCAATCTGTAACACCCCCAAATTGGGTCGCATCGGAATAAGGGTCCGGGGCGTGTTACTTCATAGATCAATAACACAAGATATATATAGAACGACCAAAAAGTCGTTTAAAACCGATACATTGGATTTAACAAAGTATTTGTTACATAAGCCCGAAGCTTCACTTGTTCACTTGTTCAAAATACAAAGATTTCTAGCCCATAACAGATATACAAAATGTAATGCGACAAAATCTTTAATGCATGATATCCAAATCAAAACCACCAATGTATCCCTTGCACCTCGTGCTTATTGACCTCCTGAAAAACATTGCTTTAAAACGTCAACAATAATGTTGGTGAATTCATAGGTTTGATAAATCGTATATTGTAGGACCACAAGATTTCCCAAGTGTATGATAATGCAACAGATGCAGACATCATATAAATGTAATTACGTTGCCCTAAGCTCATGACACTGAAGCTCGACATAAATGAATACCATATAAATGGCCTACATTGCCCGTGATGATGTTCTAACCCGCAACATCCTATGTTCGACATGGTATACGTTCGTTTGCCCAGTGATAGCTAATCACCCGAACGGGGATGTCAATCCCAATAGATCTATTCATAACATTCGCGCTCACAATCCAGTAACTGACAGTTCATGATAATGGGCTCAACTAGGGTTATCGCTACTTAGGCAACACGTAATCATAATGTAAAACTTATCCACTTGTGTCCAATTATAAAACAGTGCATGTTTCTCACCCCAAAAACTTATAAAACAAATCATGTAAAACGTGGGGCTATGAACTCACCTTGAGTGAGCGAATATCAAGTGTATCACAGAAAATGCGTCACGGTAATGATCGAGTGCAACCTAATCCAATATAGGTCGTATAAGTACTAATCACATTGGGTAACTACTACCATATATAATTCTATATAGCTAATCACCATCTAATTGTTTTAGTGAAATCATATTTATAAAAGAGACATAACTTTCACGTTTCAAGTCCGTTCCTTGCGTTTCTTATGTCCACGCTTTCGTATTAAGACGACGTATCAAAATATGACATTTTTGTATTTCATGTCCTCTGATGAACAGTGATTTTTACTGTTCATACCAGTTATAAACTTATTTTTATAACTTAAATTAACGTAAAACTCGTAAACGTCGTATTTTATTCGTTATAGCTCCGTTTTTAGCGTTTCTTTCGAGCACGTCTTCGTTATTGAAAGTTCTATCAATTTATTGATGTTTTCAAAATATATGTTTCTGTCATGAATAGTAACTTTTATAAAAATAGTTTTATAAAAGTATTTTTATACATTTTAAGTATATAAACTCGCGTAATTCATAACTTCTTCGTTTTTAATTGAAAAATTACGTTTCTTATTGTTTTGGAATCCTAAAAATATGTGTGATTTAATAAAAATACCAAACCTTCTATTTGTAGAATTTTTATAACAAGTTTTTATAAAAATTCTTTTATAACTCCGGTTATTATCGTAAAACTCGTAAACTACGTATCTTTTTCGTTATAAATCGGTTTTTCAAGTTTCTTACCTTTTTGGAATCGTCATGAGATGTAGTATGTTTATAAAATATAAAATCCATGCCTAAAAATTTGTGCCAAAACAGCCCCTAAATATCTTTTTGAGTTTATTTGTATAACTTTGTTTTTATATACTTTTTATTTAGTAAACTACCACAAGTCTTCCAATATTCTTAATATACTATGTCTTACATATAATAGTGTCCATTTGTCCATCATATGTCCACATGAGTCCATGATATCAAGATTAACAAGTCATTAACATCACATGAAATCAATAACTTTCCTTAAGTAACTTTACTTACTAGTTTATACATATACATTTTTACACTTAACCAACATGTTACAATACTTATAATCCCATTATATCATGATATTACCAATCACATAACATATGAAAAAGTGTACAAAATAATGATCACAAGTAAAAACTCTTTTTACATGTTTAAAAGTCCTAAATGGTGATTTTTGCTATAAAGAACATATACACACATAAAATCATGAAAATGAAAAGTTAAGGGCTTTTAGATAACCTTAGAGTGATGTATGATGATGAGATATATGCTCTAAACCCTTGTTTAGACTTTAAACCCTAGCTTTCACAACCAAGAAACCCTAATCCAAATAGAAACCCTAATCTTGCAATAACTTGATTAAACCTTGCAAATGCTTAACCAACCCTTCAAAACATCTTAGGTTATCATAGTAATGATGTATGAGTGCTTGTATAGTCTTAGAAAATCAAGCTATGGATTTGCTAAAAGGGGTGTTTGTAGCCGTGGGCTTATAAGAGCGAAGAAAGAGAGGAATGAGTTGGTTTTTGATATGAGAAATTATGTTGTATGTTTTTATCTTTCCTAAAGTGCAAGTATATGTAATATTAGCTAGTCAAATGGTGTATAGGAAGTCTTGAGACATGATGAGTAAAACATGGAAGGTCTTTGGTTAAGGTATGGTGTTCTCTTGAAATTGTCTTTTGGTTTAAATGGAAATGTGTTGTACAAATACAAGTTGTAAGATTTTATGATATTTTCTTGTATATATCTCTTCAAATCCGGGTATAGATAGGTAAATATGATATTATTTTGTAAATTTTGGGTAGTGGGTATAAATGTGTGTATTTGTTGAAGCGTAGAAAAGTTTTGGTGGTTCCGGGTATGCCTAAACGTATTTTATCGCGAAACGTAATCAATTTACGCAACCAATAAAAATAAAATGAACAAATTTAATAATTATCTTCAAAATAATTACTTAACACTTGCTTGATGTAAACATTTAATTGTTTGATGCCCGTTTACATTGAACGATAATTTTTAGCTTACGCGATTTGACTTACGTTTACGATTTAAAGCAAACACGTACAATACTAAAAATACATAGTGAATTTATTGACGACGTCAATGACCCTAAAACACGGGGTGTTATAATCAATCCTCAATCCAAAACTTAGAAGCAAAGTTCGATAGACTTGCTGACAAGCAGTTTGCTCGACTGTCTGGATCTCATCCAAGTAACACTCAACCAAACCCCCGAGGTAACCCATCAAAACCGTACCAACCACCTCAAGCTCGAAACGAGCAAGTAAGTGTCGTATTACAAGAAGTGGCAGATCCTATGACCCACCCACCAACCCTAACAGTTTTGAAAATCAGAACGATTCCCAAACTCCTATTAATTTTGATAATGATGATGAAAACGAAGAATCAACACTGACACCCCAACCGCAACCTCAAACACCAAAACTAAAAGAAGTACCTACACCTAAGCCATATAAACCAAGAATCCCGTATTCTCAATGCCTTTGAAAAGACAAAATGGAAGCACAATACAGAATATTCCTCGATATGATTCGAGCCATTTGAATCAACGTGCCTCTTGTCGACGTTTTAGCAGGAACGCCAAACTATGGCAAATTTCTCAAAGAACTTGTCAGTAATAAACATAAGCTTGAACAAATTTCTTCAGCTTTTCGTAGCGATGAAAGCTCAACTATTATCCAAAACAAAGTTCCACCCAAACTAAGAGACCCTGGAAGTTTTCTTATTCCATGTACCTTCGGTAAAACTTTCTCTTTCAATGCCTTGGCCGATCTTGGCGCTAACATCAATCTTATGCCGTATTATCTCTATGCAAAATTATCTCTCGAAACTCTTAAACCAACCAAAATGAGCGTAAGAATACCAGACCAATCATTCCAATACATTATTAAAATAGCTAAAAATATGCTAGTCGAAGTTGGTAAATCCACTTTCCCTATGGATTTCATTATTCTTGAAATGGAAGAAGATAGCAAAGTTCCTCTCATTTTGGGAAGACCTTTCCTACATACCGTAGATGTTGTAATTCGCGTAAAACATAAACAATTCAATCTTGGAGTTGGTTTCGAACGAATGGTCTTTTCTATCGATTCCGCAATGAAACATTCATATTCAAATGATGATACATGTTTTAGTATTGATGTCATTGATGAAATCTTAGAGGAAGATTTCTATGCTCTACTCGATGAAGAAAGTAAAATCCTTTATTCCATCGAAGGAACTCCTCTAGAAGATAAAATCTTTTTCGAATTTGATGAATTCATAGCCATGAATATCAAAGAAAATACTGAATCTGAAATCAATGAAGAAGAAATAACCTACACAAAGATCACACTCGATACGGATTATAAAATCAGGAAATCCCTTGATGAACCTCCTACGGATCTTGAACTCAAACCTCTTCCTGATCACCTAGAATACACATTCTTGGAAAAACCTTATTTTCTTCGTGTGATCATTTCATCTCAACTTTCTAAACAAAACAAAAATAAGCTTATCTTTTTTCTTAAAGGACACAAGCAAGCTTTTGCTTAGAAAACTGAAGACATTCCTGGTGTCTGTCCATCCTTCTTTAAACATAAAATTCAACTTCTAGATGACAAAAAACCAGTTGTTCAAAAACAAAGACGATTAAATCCAAACATGCAAGAAGTAGTTAAAAAGAAATAGTTAAACTCCTCAATACATGTATTATATATCCAATCGCCGATAGCCCTTGGGTTAGCCCCATTCACTGTGTACCAAAGAATGGAGGTATCATAGTAGTCACAAACGAAAAAGATGAGCTTGTCCCAACAAGAACCATTACAGGTTAGCGAGTTTGTATCGACTATCGTAAACTCAACGAAGCAACTGCGAAAGATCACTTTCCGTTGCTATTCATGGATCAAATGCTACAAAGACTCGCAGCAAATAAATACTTATGTTTCCTTGATGGTTTTCTGGATATTTTCAAATACTGATCCTATGGATCAAGAAAAAACAACCTTCACTTGCCCTTTTGGAATATGCGCTTACAGGCGAATGCCTTTTAGTCTCTGTAATGCACCTGCTACTTTCCAAAGGTGCATGTTAGAAATCTGGCATGACATGATCCAAGAATCCGTAGAAGTATTCACAAACGACTTCTCCATCTTTGGAAACTCTTTCGATAATTGTCTAAATAATCTCAATAAAAGGCTCAACCATTGTAAAGACGCGAGTCTTGTCCTTAATTGGGAAAAATGTCACTTTATGGTTAAAGAATGAATTATACTTGGCCACAAAGTGTCCGGAGCAGGTCTTGAAGTTGACAAAGCCAAAATTGATGTAATCTCTAAACTTCCACCCCCACTAATTTTAAAGGCATTAGAAGTTTTTTGGAATATGTCAGATTTTACCGAAGTTTTATAAAAGACTTCTCAAAAACTGCCCGTCCTTTAACAAAATTACTTGAAAAAGACACTCCATTCGAGTTCAATGATGAATGTCACAAAGCATTCAATTCATTAAAAGAAAAGCTCACATGCACTCTAGTAATCATGAGCCCAAATTGGAATCTTCCATTCGAGCTAATGTGTGATGCAAGTGATTTTACAGTTTGAGTAGTCTTAGAACAAAAAGATAGAAAGCATTTTCACCCCATCTATTTTGCAAGTAAAACTCTCAATGTAGCTCAGCAAAATTAACGGTTACATAAAAAGAACTAATGGATGTAGTTTTTGCATTCGATAAATTCAGACCCTATCTGGTGTTATCTAAAACAGTTGTCTACACTGATCACTCAGCTCTTAGACACCTCTTCAAAAAGCAAGATGCTAAACCACGTCTCATACATTGGATATTGCTATTGAAAGAATTCAATATAGAAATAAAAGATAAAAAAGGTACCGACAATGTTGCCGCCGATCACTTAATTTTGAATTTAAAATTATGAGACAAGTGATGACGATGAAATCGACGATAACTTTCCTGGCAAAACCGTTATGGATATTAGTACCAAAGAACCACCACGGTTCGCAGACTTTGCAAATTATTTGGTAGGTGATATTATACCTAAAGGGATGATATACCAACTATAAAACAAATTATTCTCTGACCTAAAAAACTACTTTTGAGAAGAACCCTATCTTTTCGAAGTATGTTTAGATGGTATGATTAGACGCTGTTTCTAAGGACCAGAAATTCGTACTATATTAGATCAATGTCCCACGGACCTATCGGTAGACATTATGAACCCACTACCACAGGTAAAAAGGCCTTACACTTTGGTTTTTATTGGTCGTCGATCATAAAAGAAGCTCATACTCTAGTTTTCCTCTGAGTCTCATGTCAAAAAACTTGAAATATATCTAAAAGAGATGAAATTCCGTTAAATAGCATCCAAGTATGCGAAGTTTTTGACATTTGGGTTATAGACTTTATGGGACCTTTCCCAAAATCTTATAAATTCAAATATATCTTAGTCGTTGTAGATTATGTATCTAAGTGGGCTGAAGCTCAAGCTTTACCGACAAATGATGCTAGAGTTGTTGTCGCATTTCTTAAAAATTATTTTGTCATTTCGGAATGCCAAAATCCCTAATAAGTGACAGAGGAACTCACTTCTGTAAAAAATAATAGAAAAAATAATGAAAAGATACGGTGTTACCCACCGCTTCTCTACATCCTATCACCCTCAAACGAGCAGATAAGTTGAAAATACAAACAGAGCCCTTAAAGACTCTGTGAAAAAATAGTAAAAGACAATCTCGCTGTTTGGTCAAGAAAAATCGATGATGCTCTGAAGGCATTTAGAACCGCTTACAAAGTACCAACCGGAACCACACCTTATAAACTTTTGTATGGCAAAAACTGCCATTTCTTCAGCTTTTCTTAGCGATGAAAGCTCAGCTATTTTCCAAAACAAAGTTCCACCCATACTAGGAGACCTTGGAAGTTTTCTTATTCCATGTACCTTCATTAAAACTTTCTCTTGCAACGCCTTGGCCGATCTTAGCGCTAACATCAATCATATGCTGTATTATCTCTATGCAAAATTATCTCTCAGAACTCTTAAACCAACCAAAATAAGCGTATATACATGATAGCTAAATAGAAACAAAAGATCTATATAGTCTGCTAGCTAGGAGTAACCCATAAAAACTTAGCAGGCTATATAGTATAGCTACAATATGATAGAAAGGTAAACCTAGGCACTACTACCAGTGTCCTCTAAGGTGGCAATGCATGCTCTAACCTCCAAGGCCTGGGTACATATGATATGCTCAATAGCACGATCATCTGCGTCCTGACGCTGCCACTCGTGGCGATACGCCTGAGTCTCTAACACTCTAATCCATTCCTCTAATTCCCTGCTGTAAGCCTCAGACCTATCCAAGGCATGATGGGTCTCGATGCTCTCTTTCTCGTAAGCAAGCCTCTGTCTCCTTAATATCTCAATCTCAGCTCTTACAGCAGCCCGATCCTCTTGGGCCTCCTGATGTCATGAATAAAACCCCAAACTCTCTCTCCTATGAACATTTGCCTTGTAACTAACCCTCAGGTTGACCACCTCTACGGCGGCCATGGTTCTCCTCTCAGTATCTCCGCCCCCTGGTATCCACAGTGTCTACAAAACTGAGGGGGGGGGGGGGGGGGGGGGGGGGGGGGGGGGGGGGGGGGGGGGGTTACGATCGAAGCATGCGGGCCATAGTAGATCCTGGCTGTCTAGCAGCAGCAGCAGCTGAGCTCTCCCCAACCTCAACCCTAGGTATGGGAGCAGTAAGTAGTAGCCTCTTCCGAGGTAGCGTGTCAGCCTCAAGAATGCCAGCTCTGCGGCTAGTGGATGGTGCAGGTAGTGGTATAGGTAACAATGGTAGCGTCCCTGCTAGAAGTAGTGAATGATATATGGATGGTGTTGTGGCTCTCCTCTAAGCCATGGCTGCTCTAGTATGTGGGGGTCGGATAAGTGTGGGTAGAAGGGATGGTGGTGGTAGTGGTGGTGTAGGTGCAGAAGCAACCTCGGTAATGTATGGCTCTATAGGTGCCTCATCCTCAGCTGTCACTAAATCCGGTTATTATCGTAAAACTCGTAAACTACGTATCTTTATTAATCCGTTTTTCAAGTTCCTTATATGCCCAGAATCGTCATGAGACGTAGTATGTTTATAAAATATAAAATCCATGCCTAAAATTTCGTGCCAAAACAGTCCCTAAATATCCTTTTGAGTTTATTTGTATAACTTTGTTTTTTTATACTTTTTAACTTCATAATTTACCACAAGTCCTTTGTAACTCTTAATATACTATGTCATATATATTATATTGTCTATAGGTCCATAATTTGTCCATTTGTCCAAGTTAACAAGTTCTTAACAAGGCTATTAAATCGTAAACTTTCTTATGTGACTTTACTTACTAGTTTATACATATACATTTTTACACTTAACCAACATGTTACAATACTTATAATCCCATTATATCATGATATTACCAATCACATAACATATGAAAAAGTGTACCAAATGATGATCACAAGTAAAAACTCTTTTTACATGTTTAAAAGTCCTAAATGGTGATTTTTGCTATAAAGAACTTATATACACATAAAATGATAAATGTAAAGACATAAAGGGTTTTAGATGACCTTAATATGATGTAATATGATGAACCACAATATCTAAACCCTAGTTTATATGATAAACCAAAGCTTGCACAACTTGAAAACCCTAATTCCAATTAGAAACCCCAATCTTGCTTTTCTTGCTTCAATACTTGTAAACCTTTAACCAACCCTTCAAAACACATTAGGTTATCATAGGAATGATGTGTGAATGCTTGTATGGTCTTGTAAAATCAAGCTATGGATTTTATAAAGAGGGTGTTTGATGTGTGGCTTAATAAGTAGATAAAGGGAGAGAGGGTTTGATTTTTGTCAAGTGATATTAGTTGTATATGTTACTACTTGCAATGTATAAGAGATGTATATGTAGGACTAGTCAAAGACACTATTATGAGTACAAGACAAGATGAGTAAAACATGGAAGTCTTCTTGGTCAAGGTATGGTCTTGCCTTGTAAAAGTCATAAGTCTTTACTAGTTGTTGAATGTACATAGCAAGTTGCAAGACTTTGAGATATTTTCTTGTGTATATCTCTATGAATCTGGCCATGGTATGATATATATTGATGATATTTATAATTTAAGTACTGGGTACAATTGTGGGTATTTTTTGAAGCGTAGAAAAGTTTTGGTGGTTCCGGGTATGCCTAAACGTATTTTATCGTGAAACGTAAACACTTTACATAACCAATAAAAATAAAATGAAAAAAGTTAATAATTATCCTCAAAATAATTACCTAACACTTGCTTGAGGTAAACATTTAATTGTTTGATGCCCGTTTACATTGAATGATTATTTTTAGCTTACTCGATTTAACTTAACAATTACGATTTAAAGCAAACGCGTACATTACTAAAAATACTTAGTGAATTTATTGACAACGTCAATGACCCTAAAACAAGGGGTGTTATAGTCTCCCCCTGTTAAGTGAGCCTTGTCCCCAAGGCTTAAGACGCGGTACTTGACGACGGTGCGGTCTTTGTGAACAGATGTGGGTATTTCTTCCGGAATTGATCTTTGCGTTCCCATGTGAACTCAGGACCTCTCCTGGAGTTCCATCAAACCTTGACTAGTGGAATGCGGCTTCGCTTCAACCGTTTAACTTCACGGTCCATAATTTCTACCGGCTCCTCGACAAATTGAAGTTTGTCATCAAAGTGAAGTCTATCCAACGGAACAGCTAATGGTTCGTTGGCATAGCACTTTTTCAAGTTGGATACATGGAACGTATTATGTACCCTGCTCAGCTCTTACGGAAGCTCAAGCTTGTAAGAAAACTCTCCAACCTTTTCTAACACCTTGAAAGGTCCAACATACCTAGGGTTCAACTTCCCCCGTTTGCCAAAACGTACGACCCCTTTCCAAGGCGAAACTTTAAGCATAACTTTATCCCTAACCTGAAATTCCATCGATTTACGCTTTAAATCTGCGTAACTCTTTTGTCGATCGTGAGCAGCTTGCATTCTCTGCTTGATTTGAACGATCTTCTCAGTTGTTTCTTGCACTATTTCTGGACCAGTGAGTTGAAGTTCTCCAACCTCGGCCCAACAAACAGGTGAATGACACTTTCGACCGTAAAGTGCTTCAAATGGTGCGGCCTTGATGCTAGCGTGATAGCTATTGTTATATGAGAACTCGACTAATGGCAAATGGTTAACCCAACCCTTTCCAAAGTCGATTGCATAAGCACGCAACATATCCTCGAGAGTACTCATATCCAGACTAGTACCCAAAGCATTCTGAAGTGACCTCCAGAAATTTGATGCGAACCTAGGGTCACGATCACAAATAATCGAGAGAGGTATTCCATGCCTCGTGACCACCTCCTTTAGGTACATTCTTGCAAGTTTATCCATCGGATCAGTCTCTCTCATCGGTACAAAGATTGCGGACTTAGTGAGTCGGTCAACAATCACCCAAATAGTGTCGTAGCCTTGTGATGACTTAGGAAGCTTCGTGACAAAATCTATGGTGATGTTGTCCCACTTCCATTGAGGTATATCAGGTTGTACCAACAATCCTGATGGCCTTTGATGTTCTGCCTTGACCTTGGCACAAGTCAAACATTTGCTAACATAGGTGGCGATGTTTGCCTTCATATTGGGCCACCAATATAGCTTTTTCATGTCTTGGTACATCTTTTCAGAACCCGGATGGATAGAATACTTTGACTTGTGGGACTCGTGCATGATCACAGTCCTCAAATCACCATAGCATGGTAACCAACTCCTGCCATTGAAGCATAGAGTTCCATCCGCACGGGGTTCTAACTTTTCCGTTCTAAATTTCTCCGGATCTTTAGAATTTTCAAGTAACATACCTCCAACATCTTCGTTCTTGATGTTCTCTGGTTTTCGTGCTTCAGTTTGAGCATCCAAAATTTGTTTGGGGAGATTCAAACCTATAGTCATGACTAAGGCTCGAACCCTTAATGGTGGCTCTCGTTCCTTCCTGCTCAAGGCGTCAGCGACAACATTTGCTTTCCCTGGGTGATAACGAATCTCGCAATCGTAATCACTAAGTAATTCTAACCAACGACGCTGCCTCATATTCAGCTCCTTTTGATTAAGAATGTGTTGTAGACTCTTGTGATCCGTGAACACCGTACACATGGTCCCGTACAAATAGTGTCTCCAAAGTTTCAGAGAAAACACTACCGCTCTAAGTTCCAAATCATGATTCGTATAGTTCTTCTCATGAATTTTCAGTTGGCGTAATGCATAAGCAATCACCTTCTCTCTTTTCATCAACACAGGGCCCAAACCTTTGATCGAAGCATCGCAGTATACGATAAAATCTTCGCTTCCTTCCAGTAAAGCTAGAATTGGTGCACTACACAACTTCTGCTTCAACAATTGGAACGATGTTTCTTGTTTGTCACCCCACTCAAACTTGACCTTCTTCTGAGTGAGCTTGGTCATTGGTTTGGCAATCTTCAAAAATCCTTTGATGAATTTTCAGTGATAACCGGCAAGACCTAACAATTAATGAATCTCCATCGATGTCTTAGGATATGCCCAATCTTTTATGGATTCGATCTTGGTGGGGTCCACATGAATGCCTTGACTACAAATCACGTGACCGAGGAACTGTACTTTCGAAATCCAGGATTCACACTTAGAAAATTTGGCATACAATTCCTCCTTCTTAAGAAATTCTAGAACCGCTTTAAGATGTTCTTCGTGTTCCTTCTTGTTCTTTGAAAAATAAATATATATCATTAATAAAGGCGATAAAAAACTTATCCATGTATGGTTTGCACACTTGATTTATGAGATCCATAAATATCGCTGGTGCGTTCGTCAAAACTAACCATACCGAGTTCTGAATGCAGTTTTCAGAATATCTCCTTCCAGTACTCGAAGTTGGTGATGACCTGATTGCAGTTCTATCTTAGAATAAACATTGGATCCTTGTAGTTGATCAAACATATTGTCGATCCTTAGGAGTGGATAACGATTCTTCACCGCTAGCTTTTTTAATTCTCGATAGTTGATGTACATCCGAAATGATCCATCCTTCTACTTGAAAAACAAGACCGGAGCTCCCCAAGGTGAGGAAGTGGGTTTTATAAAGCTCTTGTCGGATAGTTCTTTCAATTGTTCTGACAACTCTTTCTTTTCAGAAGGCGCCAATCGACAAGGTACCCGTGCTACAGGTACGTCGTCGGGTATCTAATCGATTTGAAATTCTACTTGTCGAGTCAGAGGGAGACCTGGCAAGTCCTCTGGGAATACTTTAGGAAAATCTCGAACTATCAGAACATACTCAAGTCGTTTATCTTCAACTTGTCTTCAGTCTCCTTTGTAGTAACATGTGCTAAAAAGGCCTGACATCCTTTTAGCATGTGCTTTTGTGATTTAGTGCACAAGATCAGTTCATTCAAGAAAAAAGAAATTAGTTTTTGCATGGGTTGTCTTCCCTTACTACGAATAATCAAGCTTTCATTTCCAAATGGAACATGAACGATCTTTTCGTCACAAAAATGATGGCCTGGTATCTCGCCAACCAATCCATACTAATTATGACGTTGAATCTGCCAAATTCTATGGCATTAAGTCGATGTTGAAAGGGTGATTTAGTAAATTCTCTAATGGCGAGCAAATTTGATAGCGAATTGTCCTAGGGCGACCAGTGATGTGTCTCAGCCTTTCGGCTTAGGATTTGTCATAAGATGATTTTGACTTTATAGTAAGATGGAGTGAAGGTTTGCTTAGTTGCTATGGTTACTAATTCGATTTCTTGGAGTAAATACGTTTTATGAATACGCACACAGAACATGATATAAGTAGGAAATTGTTTTCTTGACAAGAAGTTTTTAGAGTGACTACTCTCAGCATGGCATGGTACTTTCCTGAATTATACATAGTTGATCAGGCCATGTATAATTGAGGATTAACGATGCATTGCTCATTTTTGTCAAAATAGTGTTATGATTTCATGATATTCGTGAGAGTAGTTTGCAAGAGTAAATAAGGAATCTAAGTTAATATTGACGAAATTTTCATAATACGATAATTTGATAGATAATTTAAAGTCATTCGTACAACGGAAATTTAAGAGAAACACAACGAGAACTCCTAAGGAGATAAAGTTTAAGATAGTTCCAACTTAGGGTTTACTAGGCAAAGCGAGACAACTTTCTCTTTTAAGCTTCGATCTCATCCTCAATGTTGTTAAGGTCTTGTTTGGTTTCTCCTCCTCCAAAGGCATGCACCACTCCACGTGCTTCCATACTTCCAGCTTGGTTTCCATGGTTTTGATTCTTCAGCTCCAGGCAATCCCTCTTGTAGTGTCCTAGACCTCCACCCTCACAACAGGTAAGAGTTCACTGATACTCAGCAGCAGCAGGTGTTTTACAATTCCGGGCCAGATGGCCAATCTTCTTGCATATGTTGCACTTGGGTGCACACTGACCCTTATGATGGTAATTGCACTTGGTGCACAGTGGTAAGGTTCCAACATACTTTTTCTTCCAATTCCCGTACTTTACAGTGCACGTTCCATTATGGTAACATTTGCACTTGTTGCATAGAGGTAGGGGCCCAACATATTTCTTGTTGTTTGGCCCAACAGCGTGTACCCAAAACACCTTATGCCCTTTGTGTTGTTGGTTAAAGCTTCTATTGTGGTCACGCTCCCACTTCCTTTTGTTGCTAGCATTCCCTGATAATTTGTTTTCTTGTTGTTTGGTTTGGTTTATTGACTCGTAAATAGCAATAGCCTCGATAGCATTAGCCACTCGCTGGGCTACAATCTGCTCAATTTCCTCGACACTCATCCCTTGATTAACAGTTTCCATTGTTCTTCAAAGCATAAGAAAGTATAATAACAGTTAGATTTCATACAATCATAACGTGACATGACATATGAACAATAAATAAAATGGGATCACATCACATAGTGAAATATAAAACCAACACGAGATCGACATGACATAATACATCCATTCCATATATAATCTGGAAACATACATGATCTGTTTGGTACAAAATGATTCCCTACTGCTAGGTTACAAGATGAAAATAAACCTAGAGCCCTACTAGTCGGGAGTTACCCCTTAATACTTAGTAGGCTATACATGATAGCTAAACAGAAACAAAAGATCTATATAGTTTGCTAGCTGGGAGTAACCTATAAAAACATAGCAGGCTATATAGTATAGCTACAATATGATAGAAAGGTAAACCTAGGCACTACTACCAGTGTCCTCTAAGGTGTCAACGCATGCTCCAGCCTCCAAGGTCTGGGTACGTATGATATGCTCAATAGCACGATCATCTGCGTCCTGATGCTGCCACTCGTGGCGATACGCCTGAGTCTCTAACACTCTAATCCATGCCTCTAATGCCCTACTGTAAGCCTCAGACCTATCCAAGGCCTGACGAGTCTCGATGCTCTCTTGCTCATAAATAAGCCTCTCTCTCCTTAATATCTCAATCTCAGCTCTCACAGCAGCCCGGTCCTCCTGGGCCTTCTGATGTCGTGAATAAAACCCCAAACTCTCTCTCCTGCGAACATCTGCCTGGTAACTGACCCTCAGGTTGACCACCTCTAAGGCGGCTATAGTCCTCCTCTCAGTATCTCAAACCCTGGTATCCACAGTGTCTACAAAACTGTGATCGACCATGCGGGCCATAGTAGATCCTGGCTGTCTAGCAGCAGCAGCAGCTGAGCTCTCCCCAACCTCAACCCTAGGTGTGGGAGCAGTAAGTAGTAGCCTCTTTCGAGGTGGCGTGTCAGCCTCGGGAATGTCAGCTCTGCAGCTAGTGGATGGTGCTGGTAGTGGTATAGGTAGCAATGGTGGCGTCCCTGCTGGAAGTAGTAAATGATATATGGATGGTGTTGTGGCTCTCCTCTGAGTCATGGATGCTCTAGTATGTGGGGGTCAGATAAGTGTGGGTAGAAGGGATGGTGGTGGTAGTGGTGGTGTAGGTGCAGAAGCAACCTCAGTAATGTATGGCTCTATAGGTGCCTTATCCTCAGCTGGCACTAAATCCTCAGGGTGCTTAGGCTCAGGAATGTACACTGGTACATGATCCTTTAGCTCCATAGGATCAGGTACATACTCTGAAGGACGTGGTGCCTGCTCCAACAACTGTCAGGCAGCCTCCTTGTAAGGATCCTTAGACGGGATACTCCAAGATCGTGCCTCAGAGTGGACGGAAGTATAGGTAACCGCGGAATCAGACGACATAACTGTTGTAACAAGCAAATTTAACTATATTATATAAGACTGGTATGGTATATATGTAGTATAATATAAACACGTATATCAATTATGAATGCGTCTAGTATAACCAACTAATGCAACAACTAGTGCATGTATGAATGTATGCACGTATGTATGCCCCGTGCAAACCCCTTTGTGTATATGCAATGTTTGAAAACTGTTATAGTCCAGCAAAAACATTTGACCAGGTTCTCTATAACCTTGGCTCTTGATACCAATCTCTAACACCCCCAAATTGGGTCGCAGCGGAATAAGGGTCCGGGGCGTGTTACTTCATAGATCAATAACACAAGATATATATAGAACGACCAAAAAGTCGTTTAAAACCGATACATTGGATTTAACAAAGTATTTGTTACATAAGCCCGAAGCTTCACTTGTTCACTTGTTCAAAATACAAAGATTTCTAGCCCATAACAGATATACAAAATGTAATGCGACAAAATCTTTAATGCATGATATCCAAATCAAAACCACCAATGTATCCCTTGTACCTCGTGCTTATTGACCTCCTAAAAAACATTGCTTTAAAACGTCAACATAAAGTTGGTGAATTCATAGGTTTATTAAATCGTATAATGCATGACCACAAGATTTCCCCATGACAATTTACAAATGCAAACATCATAAAATGTAATTACGTTACGCTAAGCTCATGACACTGAAGCTTAACTTAATTAAATAGCAATATAAAATTGCCCACATTGCCCGTATTGATGTTTTAACCCGCAACATCCTTTAATCGACATGGTATACGTTCGTTTGGCCAGTGATAGCTAATCACCCGAACGAGGATGTCAATCCCAATAGATCTATTCATAACATTCGCGCTCACAATTCAGTAATTGACAGTTCATAATAATGGGCTCAATTGGGTTATCGCTACTTAGGCAACACGTAATCATAACATAAAATATCCACTTGTGTCCATTTATAAAAACAATGCATGTTTCTCACCCCAAAACTTATAAAACAAATCATGTAAAACGAGGGGCTATGAACTCACCTCGAGTGAGTAAATTGATAATGAAATATCCCTAATGAAAACGCGTCACGCTAACGCTCGAATGCAACCTAGTTAATATAGGTCGTATGAGCTAGGACACTTTAAATCGTAAATCCAACAACTCGTCGATAGTAATATAGCACTTTGATTAACTAAAACCACATATAATTCTATATAGCTACATCATCATCTAATCATTTTAGTGAAATCATATTTATAAAGTAAAAACGTTTATAAATACGCCTTTAGCAAAAATGACCTAACTTTATCGTTTTAAGTCCGTTTCTCGCGTTTCTTACGTCCACGTTTTCGTATTAAGACGAGTGATCATAATATTACATTTTTAAGTTTTCAACATTCTGTGGTGAATAGTGTTTTTACTGTTCATCACAGCTAATAACTTATTTTTACGTTTTAATTAACGTAAAACCCGTAAATGTCGTATCTTATTCGTTATAGCTCCGTTTTTAGCGATTCTTGCGAGCACGTTCTCGTAATTAAAAGTTTTATCAATTTATTGAAGTTTTAAAAATATAAGTTTCTGTGGTGAATAGTAACTTTTATAAAAATAGTTTTATAAAAGTATTTATCGTCGTAAACTCGTAACTAGCGTATCTTCTTCGTTATTAATCCGTTTTCTGAGTTTCTTATCATTTTAGAATCCTCGTGGGATTTACTACCTTTATAAAACATAATATATACACTTTCTTTTTTGTTCCAAAACAGAAAGTTTTGAAGTTTGTGTTAAAAACTTGTTTTAAGCTTGATTTTATACTTTTAAGCTTCAACACCTTGTTACAAATACTTTACAACACTTTATAGCTTATGTCTTACATATAATAAGTCCATTAGTCCATATTTTGTCCATGTATCCAAGATGACAAGTTCTCTAATCTTACTTTTAATCACAACTTATTAAAGAAACCCTAATTTAACAAGTTTACACATGAACTTTTCATACATAAACCAAGAGTGTACAAGGCTTATACTTCCATTATAACACAATATTAACATCAATATAACATGTACAAAAGTTCACAAAACAATGATCACAAGTAAAAATCCATTTCACATGTTTAAAAGTATCCTAAATGGTGATTTTACTACATAGAACAAATATATGCATAAAATGATAAATGAAGGACATAAAGAGTTTTAGATAACCTTATGATGATGTATGATGATGAACAACAAGATCTACACACTTGTTTAGCAACAAAACCCTAGCTTGCAACTCTTGAAAACCCTAATTCAAGCCAAAACCCTAATCCTTCAATAACTTGCTTAAACCTTGCAAACCTTTAACCAACCCTTGCAAACACCTTAGGTTATCATAGGAAGGATGTATGAGTGCTTGTATGGTCTTAGAAAATCAAGCTATGGATTGTGTAAAAAGGGTGTTTGATGTCGTAGGTATAGATGGGGAAAAGAGAGTGATATTTGATATTTACCTTATGAAATGGATATGTATGTTTACTTACTAGTTGCTAGCTTTTTATATCAATAAGACTTAGTCAAGGATTTTCCATAGGAAAGT
>BQNB010006717.1:0-96431 GCA_026074375.1 Tanacetum coccineum | reverse complement strand
CCTTAAAAAGAAGAGAAATCTTCTTGTTTTGAGCAAAATTATTCAACTTTTTCAAAAAGATTTTCAAAAATCTTTCAAAAGTTTGCTCATCAAAATGGCTTGTTATTAAATTTCAAATAACAACCCCTTTTCTCAAATTCAAAAGAAGAGAAATCTTCTTTGTCCCGAGCAATTTTTAGTCAAAATCATTTCCAAAAGTGTGCTCGGGACATTCGACTTCTAAGTAAATGTCAGCTTAGGACTCGTTCTTCAAATAAAGGAAAGTGTACATTTTTGTACATTTATCCTCACAACGAGAAGTTTACAACTTTTCGGACTTGAGCTATTTCATAAAGATATTCCAAATCTTGCGCTCAAGTAAAATAGTATACAAAAGTTTGAACACACAATTTGAAAGAGGTGTTCAACACTCCCTTCCTCGTTCACTCATTTGAAATTTTTTAAGAGGGAGTATAAAGAAAAATGTTTTGAACAAATGAATAATAATTGATTTAAAAGTAGTTGTTGTCAAGTTTGTTTATATCGATAAGCGTGCATATGGTGAAGATTGTGTCCGGTTACGACTGTTTCCTGAATTTAACAGGATAAGGAGTGAGCAATCTACTGACCATACGTTTTAGATATCGACATACTTTGACACAACTAGTTTTTCAAATTTGTTTAAAATGTTCAGAAAGGTTCCAAATCATAATCATGCTATATTCATTTTCTCCTATGTGTTTTCAAATTCTCATATAGCTATTTTAATCTATTGATATCAAAAATATCATTTGGTATGCTATTTTTGAGGGGGAGAAAATTGAATTGTGATCAAGAAAGATAAATGCTTAAGTGTGTGGAATATCAAAGTGATCTAAAAGACTCAAAGTGCAATCAACTCTTTCCTTGTGCAAAATGATTTTGAATAATTTTGAATATCGATGCACATGTGTAGGGGGGGTATTTCTCAAAAGTGAAACTTTCATAGTGTTAAATGTTTTGATTTATATCAAACACTTTGATTGATTTTCAAATGGTTTTATGGGTTCGATCTTAAATACCCATCAACCAACTACCTCACAATGATCAAAGAAGATATAAGGTGGTAAGGTTAGGTATTATCCCATGATCCAACCAGAACCGGAGGGATCTACCCAGGGACATTCCATAGATAGAATATAAGTCCTTAGGTATGATGGAGTAGAATGTGAATGGGAATAATGTTAACTAAGGCATGAGCTATCATCGGAACAATCACAACATGATGATAGTAATGACGTCTTGGTGGACATTGAAGGGGTTGAAGAATGAAAAAGAAATGTATGGATAAAGGGTGAAAAGAAAGAAGCCCTCCACAAACTTTAGGCAGAAACCGGGTCAATACATAATCTATCGAATATCACAAAGATGATATTTGGTATTGAAGAAAGACATCATGGACCCAGTGATGCAATGCACAACCCTTCCCAGCCACTCAAGATTCTCTCAAAAGAATTCTTGTTTCATTGTCACGGAGATTAAATGCATAATCTATTGACATCTCACTCCGAGATTGTTGATATTGAAAAGGTGGCAGTCTGCTCCAGCCTCCGATCACTAAAACCAAAAAGCACTTATTGAGTCTAGAGCCAAAAGAGATCAAATCATAAATCTCACATAGGACACAAAAGTACATTTGTATTAAACATCAAAGATACAAAAAGGTACAAGAGTCGCTTATATGTCTATGTGACATTGCATGTCTTTGTGACATTGCGCGGAACATTCAATAGTGATACTTAAGTAAAGTATTCACAATGATGAATGGAAATCCTACCAGTGCTAACATCAAGCCAACGCTGAACGTAGGTCACTAATTTGAAAATGATTGTTTAATGATTCAATTAGTGTTAACTAGTAATCTAAGTGATCTAGTAGTTATCGTGTTTTTTTGGAATTTGTTTTCGAAAAACACAAACAACATTTCCTTGATTCATTCAAGTGAAGTGTTGGATTACCAAGATTACTTATGATATCACAATTTTGATAAGGGGAGATTGTTGGAATTGAAGTTAGTAGTTGACTCTCATGCTTCGACCGCACTTTTTACTCATGGGGGACTTCATCTATCGAATATTCAGGTGCAACATGATTATGATTATGTTTGATGGTCATCAAATGCAATCAGGGGATTAGTAAGTGAAATTGTTCTAGCTGAATATTTTGATAGAGCGCAACATTTAGGGGGAAGAAAGAAATGTGAAGTAGTGCATATACAGTAGTTGGTATGTTTATTTAGGGGGAGAATTGGGGGAAGTAACTTCAACAAACTCTCTCTTTAGATAGCCAAGGAAACCCGTCATATTCATTCTCATATCCTCATACTCAAAAAGTTCAAAGATAACACTTTCCACAACTCTGATAAAACAAAGAATTTCCTCAAATCATCAAGTTGTTGGGTCAAAAACAAAAGTTCTTCATGAGGAAATTGTTAAGGCTATCAAGAACAGTATGAGTATGCTTGGTCAAAGCTTCAAAAGTTCAGAATCAAGATGGATTCACGGTAAAGAATAATGATATGTAAAGATCTTAAAGGCAAATAGGACCTAAAAGGAAAAGGAAAGATCATGATCAAGATTCAAGGTATGATTGGAACAACAAGACCATATTACACAACAAGACTCAAGACATACAAGCGTTTTTTAACGTTAAAAGATCAAAGTCACAAGGGGAGGAATCTCAATGAAAGTTCAAAGATCAAAGTCACAAAGAGAGTTGATAATCCTTTAGGGGAGATTGTTATGATAAGGATATGATATCTTTAATGCAATCAATTGAGAGATCGCTATGATAGTACCTTGGGGGAAGAATTGTTAGATTGATAAAATGACGATTTATTGTGATAATGTCTGACTAAAATAGTGAATTAATATTGTGTAATTTGGTAATAAAAGGATTTGTGACTAATATAAAGTCTCAAGACTTGGCTAAATAGAAAAAAGTCTAAAAAGTCAAAGGGGCCTTATGGGTTAAATAGTTAAAAGTCTTGGCTTTATGCTCATTATTGTAAATGGGTGTAAATACCCCTCCACCACCTTATTTGTGAGGTATGTCTTGTATGTATATTCAAGTTTCATTTCATTATCCTCCTCCCTCTTTCTCTATCTACTTTCTCTCTCTAAACTTATCACTATATTGCTTATTGATCCTGAAATTCAGACCTAACAATTGTCCACCATAAAAAAAACCAGACTCCTCGAGGTTCATCAGAATCATAAACGGGCGATCGCTTGGAATATTACGGGCATTAAAGGGATTGACTCATCCTTCTGCACTCATAAAATCCTCATGGAAGACGAGTTCAAACCAAGTGTCCAACCTCAAAGACGAGTTAACTCCAACATCAAAGAGGTAGTAAAAAAGAAATTTATAAAACTCCTTAATGCATGATTAATCTATCCCGTCTCCGACAGTACTTAGGTAAGTCCTATCCACGTTGTCCTAAAGAAGGGAGGAATGACTATAGTGAAGAATGAGAATGATGAGCTCATTATGCAACGGACAGTCACCGGATGGCGCGTATGTATCGACTATCGTAAATTAAATAACGCAACCCGGAAAGATCACTTTACACTTCCATTCATCGATCAGATGCTCGAACGCTTGGCTGGGCATGAATACTACTGCTTCCTAGATGGGTTTTTTGGATACTTTCAAATTCCTATCGCCTTTGAAGATCAAGAGAAAACTACGTTCACCTGCCCTTACCGGACCTTCGCATATAAACGAATGCCCTACGGATTATGCAATGCCACAACCACTTTTCAACACTGCATGACAGCTATATTTCATGAGCTTATCGAGGATAACATAGAGGTATTCATGGACGATTTCTCAGTCTTTGGTAGTTCTTTTGACCATTGCCTCAAAAACCTTGAGAATATGATAAAAAGGTATAAGGAAACCAACCTTGTATTGAATTAGGAAAAATGCCATTTCATAGTAAAAGAAGGAATCGTCCTCAGCCATAAGGTCTCGGGTTCTGGGATTGAGGTCGATAAAGCAAAAAATCAAGGTAATTTCCAAAATACCATATTCAACAAATGTGAAAGCCATTCGAAGCTTTCTAGGACATACTGGTTTCTATAGAAGATTCACAAAAGATTTCTCACAAATCGCACGCCCAATGACCCAACTCCTAGTTAAAGATGCACCATTCAACTTCACCGAAGAATGCATCCAAGCATTCGACACATTAAAACGTGAACTGACGCATGCACAAATCATGATCAAGCCAGATTGGTCATTGCCATTTGAAATCATGTGCGATGCAAGTGATTATGCTGTCAGGGTAGTACTAGGGCAAAGGATCGATAAACATTTCAATCCCATACACTATGCCAGCAAAATAATGAACGAAGCACAAGAGAACTATACAACTACCGAAAAGGAGCTTTTGGCTGTCGTCTTTGCGTTCGACAAATTCTGTCAATACTTGGTCTTATCCAAGACCATCGTTTTCACAGATCATTTTGCCCTGTGGTATCTCTTCACCAAACAAGATGCAAGTCCATGGTTAATTTGATGGATCCTGATGCTCCAAGAATTTAATATCAAGATCCGTGATAAGAAAGGTGCTGAAAACCTAGCAGCTGATCATCTATCCTGGCTTGAAAACCCAGACCTTGGAAAGCTTACCAAAGCTGAAATAAGGGACTTATTTCGTGAAGAACGATTAATGGCAATTTCTGACAAAAACAACGAACCGTGGTACGCTGACTATGCTAACTATTTAGCTAGCCGAGTACTACCCTTTCGATTCACCCGTCAAGAGAAACAAACATTCTTTAGCAATTTGAGGCATTACTTTTGGGATGAGCCCTTCCTGTTCAAACAATGTGCTGACCAAATCATACGAAGATGCGTGGCCGGGGATGAGGCAGCACAAATTCTTTGGCAATGTCACAACGGACCATCCGGAGGACATCATGGCATCACCACCACTACAAGAAAAGTCTTCGAGACTGGGTTTTACTGACCACATATCTTTTGCGATGCACGTAATTTGGTCTAGGTTTGCGATGCATGTCAGCGAGCAGGAAACATTTCATCAAGGGACGAAACACCTCAGAAATACATCCAAGTCTGCAAAATATCTGATGTTTGGGGGATTGACTTTATGGGACCTTTCCCCTCATCAAACAGAAACAAATATGTCCTGGTTGCTATTGACTACGTATCAAAGTAGGTAGAGGCTCAGGCCTTCCCTACCAATGATGCTCGAAACATAGTAAACTTCCTCAAGAGACTATTCGTACAGTTTAGAATACCGAAGGCCCTTATTAGCGATAGGGGTACCTATTTTTGTAACCACCAAATAGAGAAAGCAATGAAAAGGTATGGAGTGGTTCACCGATTCTCAATCGCGTATCACCCTCAGACAAACGGGTAAGTCGAGAACACGAACCGAGCAATAAAGCGTATTCTTGAAAAAACCATTAGGAACAATAGGAAAGATTGGTCATACAAATTAGATGATGCATTATAGGCATTTCGGACAGCATTTAAAACCCCTTTAGGAACGACCCCGTTTAGGACAATCTATGGCAAGGCATGCCAACTTCGTGTCGAATTGGAACATAAAGCCTATTGGGACATAAAAACTACTACATGGACCTTACGAAAGCTGGAGAAAACCAGTTCTTACAGATTAAAGAGTTGGACGAAATGAGGTTGGATGCCTACGAATCATCCATCTCCTATAAGGAAAGGACAAAAAGGTGGCATGATAAATGAATAAAATTGCCAATTAACTATGAAAGAAGCGATAAGGTACTTCTCTTCAATTCACGTTTAAGACTATTCCCTGGGAAACTAATGTCAAGATGGTACAGACCATTCTCAGTAAGTAAAGACATGAAAAATAGGGCGATTGAGCTGTACGATGAAGAAGGAAGCGAATTTATTGTAAATAAACAACGGGTGAAGCCATATCAAAAGAACATATTAGACATAAATAGAGATGATGATATAACTCTTGAAGATGAAGGAGAAGTCACGTAAGGACGTGTGACTTCGAGTCTAGCTATGAGACTCGTAAATAAAGAAAAATGCTTTTTGGGAGGCAACCCAATATTTATTTTTCCCGCACATTAGGAGTGTCATGTGTTTTATTCTTTTTATTTTATTCTATCATGTTCGAACCCCAATCTTGTAATCATGATTTGTTTTGTTTTTAACCTCGTCTTAATTTCAATCAAAGGTATTTTGCAAATAATAAGTGTAGGGGAATTTATCCGGTTTTTAAACCAAGTTCAAGCATGTTAAATAAATTGTTTAGATTAATTCGCGTCAGTTTCGAGTCATATGAGTAAATTATCAAATCTCAGGTTTTATGCAGCTATTTGTATAGGAATCAACTTATGGAATCAAGTGCAAGAAATTTTTCATCAAAAACAAAAATTTCGTTTTCACAGAGCGTGGAGACGGCGTCACGATTTACATGCGACGCTGTCACCACGACACTTGTAACGGCGTTAGGATATCCCTGACAACGTCAAACACCCAGTTCTAGAAAACTTAAAGTTTTTAATTATTTTTGAAAATAAAACTTGCATAACATTTAAAATATGTACTCTTCTATTATAAACCTGCAAAACCAATAAGTTTGACAATTCTCTCATCCTATCTTTACTGCTTTATCGAGTCAAACCTAAATTTACATTGTATATTATTATATCGCACATTTTATGCTTGGTATAGTTGTCTTTGTCTTTGATTACAAGTTATATTTGATGAGAAGAAGCTTGGAAGTTCTTAGAAAGTTTCATTGGATGATTCTTAAAGGACGATTTAACCAGTTATCGCATGTTTCTTCTCCATTGTTGAGCAAACTAGGGGAGTACTAGTTTCTTTTACTTGTTTCCTTTTCCCTTAATTCATTTTTACGGGTACTTCCATAGAACATTGGGGACAATGTTCAACTTAAGTGTTGGGGTAAAATAAGCCTTAAAACCTATTCTTTTATTTGCCATTTGCTTTGTCTTTAAAATGATGGGTAATATATCAAAACATAGCATAAAAAGGTAATTTTGACCCAAATTTAAAATTTTTATGACACATACCGATGAAAACCGAGTATTAATAGTGTCTCATGGATAAGAATTTATATTTCTAGCACAAAAAACCCTCAAATCCCACCCTCAAAATGTGAGGTTCGCCCTTAGATATTATACTTTTAGCTTGTTCGAGTTAAGGAGTGAGCAATCATGTGTGTCTATTCCATCATTACGGATGTGTATGCGTGGTTTTGTCGCCTTTTTTGGAACATTGGTATCGGTTACTTTAGGATTATAAGAGTGTACCGATAGTATATTAAATTCTAGAACTTGTTTTTGTGATGCATCCTGAGACCGTATAGTAAGTATTAGGATTTGCTTGAAAAGAGGCATTAGGAATAACCCAAGTTTTAAACCTGTAATTGTTATGATGGTCACATTGATCATGTAACTATCCCATACCCTTGCCATGCACTCATTTTTAGTGCAGGATACCCCTAGTACAACCCTTTGAGCCTATCCTTTTTCATGGTTCTTGAAATTTTCTGGTGGATTCCAGATTATTAATGAAGAGCATTGTCACCCATAAACCAATCGTTACACCCAAATTGCCTTAGCCCACCTTATATGTAATTATTTTTTGTACATTATTGTTTTAACCCAAGTTAATTATTTGAGTACACGGTTGCTAAGTCCTTATCCTTGTAAATACTGTTTTGGGACGATTGGAATTCATGGTAGTATTTATTTCGCGAAAGAATGGGGAAGAAAAGGTAAGTCAATACCCCCATATATCTGTTAGATGATCTTCATGTTATTTTGATCCACCTAAAATCGGGTCATGAGTTAGATTGTAAATATCGAGTATGTAAAAAGCTCAAGTGTAGGAGTACGTGTTGTAAACCCCAAGTTATGATGTATTATGTTATTCAAAAAAATTAGAAAAGAAAAAGAAAAGAGATTGATGTAGAATTGTGTAGAGTTTATAGATCTTCGTTCGAGCCTTGGCTTAGCAACCAAACCAGCGTGTATTCGTGTAAATAATTAGCTAACCCTTCCACTCTAAATTCACCTAAAGCCACCCAAATGTATCCCATCCGTTTTTGTTGATCCCACTTGATGGGATCTTGAATTCCTTAGCTTATGTAGGGCTAAGTTGTATTGAATAAATTCAAAACAACTATGATAGAAACTTTGATTGTAAATATCAAAGACTATGCAGAATCTAGTCAATGATACTAAAAAGAATTTCAATGAAATAGTAATGAACAAGATTAATAACAAATAGTTTACCAAATTTTCAGCCTTAATATAATACGAACACTCTTAATAGTGTTAGGGTTTACAAAACTTTGAAGCTACGAATAGATTGACAGAACAATGAAAAAGATGATCAATCTCTATGCCCCTTGGACCTACCTTTTATACAACAAGGAGGTCCTAGTTGCTTTACAATATATTACAATAAATTTAGTATATTCACTAAGTCCTTTCTTATACATAACTAATACTTATTACGTAAGTATTCTTGATCTCCATTCAATCTGTTCTTTTCAGCAGTCTTAATCCTTGAGCAGTTGTAACTTTGTACCAGCAGCACTAACTGAGTACAAGCAACATTAACTACTTAGAATATTTTCTTCATTCTTCATCAGCAGTACTAAGTTACACTAGTAGTACTAACTTTACTCTAACAGTACTATCTTTACTCTAGCAGTACTAACATTACTAGCAGTAGTAACTAACAGTACTTTATACTTAGCAGTAGTAACCTTACACTAGCAGTAGTAACTAGCAGTACTAACTACTTAGCATATTTTTTATAAATATTACTAACAACATTAAGTTATGCTTAGCAGTACTAACACATACCTGTGCAGCAGTAACTCTAAGATCATCATGATGTCTTTTAATCCCAAAACCAATCCTCCCTAAAACTTGATATTTATCTTCAAAATCATTAAGTTTCTTCATTAAAAGTCTTCACCATCACCAGGAGGATGCTTTCAAATACTTCATTGATTCTTGAGTTGCTTAGTCATGAGCTTAAGAAGTTGATAGCACATTTCATTCCAATGATCAGCTTGAAGCTTCTTATTGAGCATTTCTATGATTGTAGCTTTTGTAAAGGGATATATTTTCTCTACCAACATAAAGAGATGCATATTTGAAAACCTCACAAAGTGTACTCCACATGAATCAAATAGCTTCCAAACTGTCACTTTGTTTCCTTTTATATACCTCCATACTATATCTTCTACATGATGTTCAAACATTGTCTTCAGATCACCCCATAGCACTCTCTCATAGCCCTCTTCTGGTACCTATGCCTAGCTTTAACTATTTTCCATATAGTTTCTAAATCTTCTCTGTAAAAGTTTTTAAGCAATGAATGACGGCTGAGTACCTCTTTGAACTTCCATCAACTCTTATAATTTAATAAATGTTGATCTTTCCTTCTTTAATGATCTTGTAATCAACAATGCATAGAGGTTTAGTAGATAAAGGAATATCATCAATTGCTACACCTTTTTCATCAGAAATAACTTTCATAAGCTCTTTTAGCTTAGCTACTTCTTGATCATCATCTATCTTTTGCTTCTTAGCTACTTCTTGTTCTAACTTTGTGCCTGTTCTCTTAGTACTATCCTTTGCTCTCTTTTTACTTCCTTCAACCAACTATGTATCCATATCAACAAACATATTTACCCTTGTCATGGCTTTATCAAATAGCTTCTGAATTTTTGCAAATGACTTGTTCTTCAATTGAATTTACTTGTAACCAGCCATGTGTTTCAGATAAGTTGACATTGTACTTTTCTTTTGTGCTTTAGTTGGTGGCTTGTTCCTCTTTTCTTGAGCTCTTAATGCTGCAAAGTGTTTCTGTCTCTTCTCTAAGAGTTCTACAATCAATCTTGCCTTCTCTTCATCTATCAATTCTTCTTGCTCTCTTGCTTGCAATCTTTCAGCCAATAACCTATCTGCATCCATCATTACTTGTGTGTTATCCCATGATTCAATTAAAGCTATGTTGGCATCTTCTTCCTTTTGTCTTGCAAGCCTTTCTTCTTCTTCCAATTTAGCTTGTAATTGAGCTTGAAGATTTAGAGCAACCTCTTGATCATACATAATCTGATCCTTCTTCTTTAAAGGCTTCTCAGGCTCAGTCATTTTTGCCTTGCCTTTATCCTGTGAAGGTTTTGATGTAGCTGGTGTTGTTGTAAATTCACTTGGCTCTTAAATCATAACCCCTCTTACTTTAGGTTTTGCAGCTTTGATCTCTATTAAAGTCTGAGTCAGGGTCAATTCATCAACAGTTGTTGTTGTAGCACTGTCAATAGAACTTTAGTAGTACTAAGTTCAACACTAGCCGTAGTAACTACTTCACCAACAGTTGTAACTGGATCAGCAGCACTAACCTCCTTCTCAACCACACCCTATTCTGCAAACACTTCTTCACCATTAAGAATACTTGTATCAAACATTTCTTCATCATTCCTCCCCTAAGTCTCATCAACCAAAGTAACCTCTGCATTAGCATCAATATCAGCTATTTTCCTCCCCTGTTTGGATGCATCCTCCTGATCACCCAAACTGGCTTCATCAGAGGATTGTAACCTTCTAGCTGAACCAACCTTCCTTAAAATTTTGAGCCATGGAGTTCTTGACTTATTTCTTCTCTCTAACTTCTTGACCCTCTTCTTTAGACTAGCAATTTCACTATCTTGAGCAGTCTTGGTCTTCTCCAAATCAAGAACCTTTTTTTGTAAGTTGGTACACAAATTCATCAATTTAGTAAGTTTCAGTCTATCCTCACCACTGAGTAGTGGATCATTAGAATGTGTAGGTACACTTTCCACATTTTTAGTCTCATCTGCCATAGGTTATGTAGGACCAATAGGTTGAGAAACTTTAGTGTCCTTCCTTTGTTTCCTCATAGGTTGTTTCTTCTGAGGTTGTGATGTAGATGGTGAGTAATAGTGGGTATGTGATGGGGATCAGTAGGATTAGCTAAACCTTTACCTATTTCTTCCTGAGCTTGAACCATCATTCTTTGAAATAAAGGTGTGATTGTTCCAAAAAAACCTTTTCCTTCCCTCTTCATGTTAGCAAAAATCTTCTTTGTGTAAGAGGGGGTAACATAAATCTTTTTGTGATGTGACATATCTCCAAGTTTTTGATTAACAAATACTTGTGCCACAAAACTTGTGATTACATCTTGAATTTAACCATATATCCTATTCTTTACCATACTATCAAAGATATTACTTAGAAAAGTTAAGTTTTTGGTTTTGGGTTTGTGGAATAAGCCAGATAATGCAAAAGCCATAGTGCTACCTGAATTCATTCCATGCAGTAGTTTAGTACATAGGCATTGCAAAATTGTATGTATAAATCAAAAACTTCCTTTAAGGAGAAAAGACATAAATGTAAGTTCTGAGATATGTTTTTATACCCCGGGTTCTTGTTAGTTCTTCAAAAATGTTAGCAGTGGGTAGACATTCAGTGACCTTCAGCATTCTTCTAGTTGAAGATCTCTACCTTATTAGTGGATTCAGTATGACCACCTTCTCTTTTCCATAGGGTTGAAATTGTACTTCTCGCCCATTAACCGTTTTTGCTTTGGAAGTTCCCAAGTACTATTTTAATACATGAACAATAGACTGTAGGATAACAGTTTAGTATATTGATTAGGGTTCGATCATAAAAATCAACTATTCCTTAAACCTTCACTTTTAGTGGGTTTCTCACAAAATGGCAAACTAAATTGTGAGTTTCATGCAAACTTTAGATCTGACATTGTGTTGGGTTTTGATTGAAGAATGATGAAAATTGAATTAGGTTTATGAGTTAGAGAGTATATGAAAAGATTTTAAATCGATTGAATGAATGATTGAAACCCTTAGCGAAGTTTTTATGAAAAAACCTTAACTAGCATTTAACGTTCACAGCAGTTGTAAGTTTATGCCTAACAGCATTAACTTTCAACAGCTATCAGGTAACAAGCAGTATGATAAGCCTAGCAGCAATTAACTTTCCCAACAGCGGAGTAAGTTTATGCCTTAGCAGCCAAAACTTTATACATGCACTAGTGAGTAAGTTTATGCCTAGTAGTATTAACTTTGAATCACCAGCATTAACTCCAATTCCATTCTAATTAGCTTTTCCATCAAATTAACATTTTAACTTACAAAATCTCTTTGTCTGTTTTTGATTTCTCTCAATTCTTTTAGCTCACAATCCTCTCTGTCTGTTTTTGATTTCTCTTAATTCTTTTAGCTCACAATTCTCTCTGTCTGTTTTTGATAATATTCAACTCTCTTTCTATTTTTCAACTCACCACATCTCTCAATTCTTTTTCTTACCAATTCACTCTATCTGTTTTAATTTTCACACATCTCTCTTTCTGTTTTTATTCTTACTTATTCTCTCAATTCTTACAGTATTAATTATACTTAACAATATTAAGTATAACTATCAGTATTAACTTAGCAGTATTAAGTATAACTAAAAGCACTAATTATACTTAACAGCAGAAACTTTTAAGTTACAAGTATTGACACCAATTTCATCCTTAGCAGCTTTTGCATTCCTTTCCAATCATCATTTGTATATAATCCACTTTTCCAGTAATTTTCCCTCCTTTGGAATTACCTCTAAAGGAAACAAATCCTCCATCAATTTCTTCATAATCTGTAAGATAGGATCAGTTTCCTGTCATGTACCTAGAGCATCCACTATCAATCACTCCTTCATCCCTCAAATCTTGCTGTGGATTGCCCTGCACATAATGGTAGGAAAATTTGTTTATTTTGGGGACCCAAGCCATTACTGACTTGGATATGCCTTGTGCATCAATATAGTCAAATCTTTTAAAGGACATTGATGCACCATTGTTTCTGAAGACATGGTCTAAAACTTTTTGCTTTGGTCTCCAAACCCAACATGTTGAGGCCTTAATAGCATTTCCCTTGTTTCCCTTAACAGCACTAAGAACTGCTTTTGGCCTAGCAGTATTAACCCTTGTTCCCTTAACAGTATTAACCTTTTTAGTGAAATTACTGTTATTAGTTGTTGTTATTTTATTAAAAGGTCTTCTTGCAGGTGAATATGCATTATTAATAACATTTTTCATGAGTCTTGCATTATTCATTGTTGTTCTTGATTGAACAGTATTAACTGGTTTAGCAGTATTAAGTGAAATTAGGCCAGACTTAGTTAAGACTGTTCTTGGAACCATGTTCCTTTTTGGACTGGGGTGAGTTAATTTAGAGAAATTCTGTTTGTTCACCCTTTGAACATTGGTCCAAACTGGTTTTGCAAATCTTCCATTATTATACCAGTTATTGCAATCATTCTTCAAATGATCAAAACTACCACACACATGACAAGCTTTGTTGAACATCTCAAAATCAAATAAGTTTCGCATGGCGAGACTTTTGAAGAATAACTTGATCGCAAACAAACTATTTTATATTAAATGATCAAGTACATTTCCCACTCGATGCAATATCGATACGAAAACGGAAGTCAATAGTATTACGAGATTGTATGATTGATGGTGAAAGGTATTAATTTTATGATCATTACATTATATTAAATAACTTTTTTTTAACCATATAAAAACCCTTTCGTAGTTTATATGTTTACATGTTTTCATAACATCATAAATCACCTAAAACCTTCCTACTTGACATGTACGATTCAATCGAATTTATTAGGAAAATGATTAGGATTTCACCAAATTTGTACTAAAATACATACATAGATGATAAATGTTTTTTGAATATGCAAATTTTCAAAAAAAAAAGATGTTCATAACTTAAAAAAAATGGCATTAAACTTACATTAGTGAATACTTTAAATAGTTAACTGTAAAATTTATATTGTTTATAGCATTAATCATTTATACATATTAAATATTAATTTATATCTTATTTTGTTATTTAATGTCTATTGCTCACCAATTAATACAAATATGATTTGTGAAGTTTTGTGTTATAAAAGTTTGTATAATATGCTTAATTAAAGAGTTGTATTACTTAAAAGCTTTATTACACGAGGCATGCAGACCCGTGCGTTGCACACGGCTTGTGTCAATTTTTTTTTCGCATGGAGTGCGTATATTGGTCACTTGCATAGTGATTTTATAAAATGTTGATGTCTTTGTTTGATGGGTTATTACCCATAGCTTAATCATAATGTGGATGGTGTTCCCTCAGACATTTTTTTTGTGTTATTATCACCCAGTAGTTAGATACATAAATGTTTCATATCTTTTCGTAACAGATGGAGTGATATACAATATCATCCATAGCCATTAGCTATGCATATATATTTTTATATCTATTCATTGACGTATAAAGAAGAGTATAATCATCCCAATCATACCAACTTGGATTTGATTTCAGTTAAAAGCAGAACAATCTCGCCTGATATTCCTATTTTCGCCTGTCTTGACACCAACCCGGCCTAGTTTAGTCATAGCTTTGATGAACACGTCACTGAAATCTTTTGGGCTGTTAGCCCATGATACATCTGGATTTGACCTTGTGTCCCCCCCCCCCCCGGTGAAGAGAACCTCATCAGAAGTTATAAGTCCTTGTCTATTCTGCAGATTTTTATAGTACATGTTGGCAAAAGTTCCTATTGTGTTGGGATCCAGAGGTATAACTGAATGTGGGTCAAATTTCTTTGGACACCGTTGCTGCAATTCGGTAGCATAACTTAGGCTTAGGGTTGGGTCCACTGGGTGCTGCTTGCTGAAGTTGTATATCTTGTTTAAAAACTGGTCGCAATGGGAGAATCCAAGGTTTGTTGCACCTCGTCATAGTAATCCAATCCAGTGTTAGCAGCAGGTTTAGGTATCTTTATCTTTATAACGTATTAAATATGAAGTTGAACAATCAGACTTAAAAGTAAACGGGTCCTCTGGTCGAAAGTTACTCCGGATTATTTGGGCTTACGCCCGATACACGTGACCAATTAGCTTACATAAGCGAGCCCGTTTACCCCTTCTAGCCTATTACAACATTACATATCTGAATGACCGAGACTTAATATTATTAATGAACAAACTTCCTAGTTCGACTCAATATTTTGAGGCTAACAATCTCCCCTGAAGTGAGTTCATTGTGACACTCCTTCGTGAGATCAATGAGATTGCTTTTGTCGCTAAGCTCTTGTGATCTTTGTCCCTGTCTACGTTGTAGGTTTGTTCCTTTATGCTATGTGATCTTTGATCTTTAGCCTTTGTCATTGTCTTTCGACTTTGTCTTTATGTCCGAGATCTTTAAATCTTTATCCTTCAGTCTTGATCGTCTTTTCTGCCTTGCGATCTTGTGTCTTGACCAACATGCTCATACTTTGCATCATCTTGAAAGCTTGCTAACAATCTCCCTTGACAATCATTGTCTTGATAATCTTGAGCATGAGCATGAGGTAATGAATCCGACTTCAGCTAGAATGGGATACCGCCACCACCGTATAACCTGCAAGTTTATGTTAGTGATAATCAACAGATATAGACGAGAGAGTCTTTGCCACTTCGTCGAATAAGGTTGTAATAACTATGGTTCCTCGTTAATCAGTATAAATACTGCCTGTGATCAGATATAATTCAAATGAATCTTCTTGACAGGGTTTCACAGCTGCACTAGCCATTCTTGTTACCAGAGCGTCTCAAAGCAGACAACACGGTAAGAGTGAATCAGATAGTTACTTTCTTTCTGATTAAACTGTCAATTCATTTACTGGAACAAGTTTGATTCACATTGAATCGCACCATCATTTCTTTCCAGTTGACACAAGTTCGATTCATATAGAATCTTGCAAGTCACCTACCAAGAGCTTGTTTGATGTTGGCTCAAGCAGGATTTCCATCTTCACTATGAATACTTAAGTATCACTCAGATGTTCTGGCAAAATCATAAGGATAATGCGTAGGACTCTTATTAACAGCTCGTGAACTTGATGATGTTCAACAAGTGTTTGTAATGGAATGTGTCCTAATGAGATTTATTTTATTGATCTCTTGGCTCTAGACTCGATTAGTGCATTTTGGTTTTAGTACTCGAAGGCTGGAGCAGACTGCCACCTATTCAATATCAACTAACTCAGAGATGAGAAACGTCAAATAGAAGTCCTGTGTATCGTCCGTGATACAATGAGACAAGTTTCTAGAGTTGATAGAAAACCGAACTGGCTGGGTACAGGGTTGTCGCATTCTGCATCACTGGTCCATGACGTCGTCTTCAATACTAGAATCATCTTATGTAAAACCTAATACAGATTATGAATTCTGACCCAAAGTTTTTTTTGCCTAAGGTATAGGGAGTGCTTGTTTCTTTACACCCCATTCATCCATACAAATCTTTTTCATTCTTCAACCCCTTCATTGCTGTACCACAAGACTCAAATACTAACACCTTGTTTGGATTGTCTTCTAGTGTTGCTCAATCGTAGTCGGCATTATATTCCACTTAACGTCAATCTCATCACAATCCATACACTACAGGACTGCTATTATTCTAACTATCAAGAGTACCCTTGGGTAATCCCTCCAGTTCTCTGGTATTGGATCATGAGAATGGATTCACTAACCTAACCACCTTATGACTTCAGAATCGTCGTGAATTAAGATGTTGTTTAAGGTATGAAGATCGTAACCATAAAACCTTTTTTATTTCTAATAGTATAAATCACTTTTTAAGTCGATTAGACACTTATTTATTTATCCAAGATCACATTTTAATTACATTTCTCCTCTTATTTTAAATACTAATTCACTTGGTTTTTAAATACCTTGTGATTAAAATTTGTCATGAAAATTCTATGGGAAAAATATTATTATACTCAGCATGAATTATATGGAACATTAACTGGCTCCCCCTCAATTTTACAAATGTTTGACACCAAAAAAATGATACCAAGTTGTAAAATGAATATAAAATTAAGGGTTAGCATTGTTGAGCACACAATTTTGAAAGATTATGAATTGTCATGAAGAACTTCTTAAAAAAAATTGTGCTCAACCACTTAATCCATCTTATAACATACAATCGTATTGTGCGTATTCATCATTATACAGATTTGTTATTCAAGAGATTTTTTTGATAATGTTTTGATTACAAAAGAAATTTGGTCGTGAGATGATGTATAGACAATCATTAAAACTTTGTTTTTCAAAAAACTCCCCCTCAAACATTGACGCATTAAGAAATTTTAATGACACCAATTCTGGTACGAATAATTGTCCTTGTTAAAACTTTATGAGGGATGGAGTGTTGAACACACAATTTTGAAAGATTATGAATCATCAGTGAGAAATTTTTGAAAAATTGTGTTCAAATTTTTGAAAAACCAAATGTTAGAAGACTTCTCTTCTAACTCTAAGGATAAGTGCACTTATGCGTACACTCTCCTTTTGTCGTTCAGGTCTGAGTTGCAATCTGAGAGTGATTACAAGTCATAAAGAAAAATAGAAATGACATATTTTGAAAGCATTTGAAACTCTTGCTCGAACTTCACTTACACGCATGTGTCAATACTAATCGAAATTTATAGGTACGTAAATGTTATCGATTCCAAGAGACATGTCGAGAAGATTCTCTTTGGAAATCTTTTTGATTTTTTGATTTTATATTTGCTTTTTGAAATTTTATATTTTTGTATTTTCTTTTTCTCAAAAATATTTACATG
This sequence comes from Tanacetum coccineum, assembly GCA_026074375.1. Classification (NCBI taxonomy): domain Eukaryota; kingdom Viridiplantae; phylum Streptophyta; class Magnoliopsida; order Asterales; family Asteraceae; genus Tanacetum; species Tanacetum coccineum. Next base: position 78,714 of record BQNB010006717.1, on the reverse strand, counting down.
TTTTCCTCAGCATTGACATTTGTTGGTGGATTTATCGGTTCTGATGTAGGTGGAGCATTTAATGTAGGTTGTGTGTCGTGTTGTGTAGATTATTAGAGAGAGATAGCGGAAGACTTTGACACACTTTGATTTCCTGCATTGAAGTATTCTTCGTACATAGGACTGAATATTAATTTCAACTCTTGTTGTGATGTAGCTGTCTTGTCAGCTGGAGGAACAACTTTTAGAACCAGCTTTAAACTAGAGGTTTATTGCTGTGGTTGTGAATTCTAAGTTCTGAACTGTTATGATCAGAAGTCATTGCTTGTTCACCAGATCAAAATTCCTTGAAGCACTGGTTTCTGAGATATCAGTCTTTTCACCAACCAAACTCTAAGTCCTTCCTTTTTAGGATTGAAAGATGTACATGCACTTAAGTTAAGAGTACTTGCACTGACATCAAGAGTTTGTTCGCATTCATATTGGTTAGTGATATCCTAATTTGAACCATTTAGGGGTTCACTGTCAACCTTGGTTGTGCTAGATGTGAATATCTTTCCAGTAGGAACCCACCTAAGACCAACTGTCTTAAAAATTTTACCTGTCGATTTCCACCTAAGACAAGATATAGGAGTCATTGTTTTCTCATGCACAACGGAAGTCTTTTTGATTAAAAACCTATATCCTTTTGGGATCTATCTTGCTGGTTTCTTTGCAAAACTTGTTTGCTCTACGGGTTTGTTTATGTTTGTTGTCTTATTGGATGGAACCTTAGCACGCGAGTTGACCTCATTCAGGAATTTTGTTACACAAGAATCATGATTTGCATTAAAGACACATTTCTGGCATGACGAGCAAACAAAATGTTTAGAGTCAGAAAAATTTTCTAGAATTCTTAGAGTGTTCTATTATCGGGCACAGTCTTTGTCGTGATACATCTACTCTTAGATGATGGCAATTCCTAGATTCTTGGTTATTGATCCTAGGTTTTTTTTTTTGTTTGCTACATTTGCTGTGCTTCTGATTCTAGCAGAACGCATCCACAATAGGTTTTTTTTTTCTATGTATTCCTACCGCTTTTTTTGTGTCTTTTTATAGCTTCCTCTATGTTAGTTGTTTTGGAACCATGTCATTTTGAACTAAATTCTTGGCATGTTTCTTTGAACTTATTCCTAGATTTCGCTAGGGATGTAATCATGTGATGAGGTTTTTCAAAGTAGATAATCTTTACTTAGGCTAATAATGTGTTGTGATGGTTTTTGACAAATCGTTATTGACATCAACTTGGGAGGGCATAACCCGTGGTTTGAAAATTCTAAGGTGTCAGGAATTAAACGCAGTCGGTTGTCTAACAACTGATTGGTTTCTATGTGGTTGTAAAACTGGTTTCCTTAAGATTGATGATTTTGCAAACTTAGTATTCACACTATTTCCTGTTAATTTTCTTAACTCGTTTTTTAATGCTGCAATTACAAATCCTTTTTCTTAAAGTTGAGCTTTAATCGCCATTTGAAGAAATCAAAGGAGCGTGTGTTCTATGTCTTTGTCTCGTTGTTGATAGAATCAAACAATTTTTTGTAATGCCTTTTCTAAGTCTCATTTTCTTAAGTAATTTTAGCACCTTATGTTTAATTCGATGTTTATTGTTTCAATTACATCTGTGTCATGTTTAACCTTGACTTCATTACTTTTTACTTTCAAAAATTGACCATGTTGCCCTTCTTTTAAAGCTTGATTTTGATATTTAAGTTCAAGATTAACACAATGTGCTTCCATTCTTAAAAAATCTTTTTGAAATTGGGCAACGATCTTTTTTAGACAAATATTTTCAGAGTCGAGAGATTGATTTGAGAGTTCAGTTGTCTGGTTATTAGTTAATTTACCAGGCAAAGGACATGTGTCATGACATTGTTTAGCATTCTGGTCAGCCTCTCCTTCAATATTAAATTTAGGTTGCTCAGAATGTTGTTGTCCTGTAGCAAATACATTACTTTCAGCAGTCAATTGTACCTCAGCCATTGGCTCTTCGTCATATACGGGTTTGATATCTGCATCATCAGCATCTACATCATTCCCTGAACTGCTGCTTGTATCCTGCTTTCCAGATTCTGTCCCACGGCTTTCGGTGTTAACCAAACTAGCATCCAATGTTTTACTCGTATCAACCTTTTCCTCTGTTTTATGCATCTGTCTTTCATTCACCCTGCTGTCATACTCTCTTTTATGCAGTGCTCTTTTATCAATTGACTTCTTAACATATTTCATGTGTTGGATCAGTGTATCATGAAATTCTAGAATCTCGAGTTGAGTGTATTGTAGAAAGTAGTTGCGTGTCATTACAACATATTCATCATCCAAATAAATCTGTGACTTGATGAACATCTAAAACTGTGTCTCGAGTACTTTAAAAGTAGCCATGGATCCAATCTCTTGAAATTCTTTGTTTTCATGTTGCTTTTATAGTTTATCCATGTTTAGGAACATTGTGCCTGTGAAAGTCTCTACATCTTGACCAAAGAGTGTCACAAATGCACGTTTGAATCCACATTCGGTTCGAGTTCCTTTTAAGTCGTTGTTTGAAAGAAGCTTGAGGTGTGAATGAAATTGTCGAAAAGATACCACGCAACTCTTTTTTGCTTTGTCTTGACTTTGTTGCATTTGTTGTACTTCTGAATTCGAACACGAAGATAAAGTATCTTTTGTTTCCATTTTTACCTTGATGTGAAGTGAAAATGATTTGTAGGATCTTAAGTAGGTAAAATAATTGTTGTTGTGGTTTGTTGTTGTTTGAGTTCACGGGGTTTTACAAATCTATGATGTAAACTGAGAAAAGAATAAACTTTTACGGGATTATACAAAAACAAGAAGAAATCGTGAAATGAGAATTGTTATTGGTGAAATCAGTGTTGACGTTAAAGTACTGAATCTTAATTAACGATTATAAATAAAATCTTAAATAAGGACTAATGGTGAAAATGATTAGAACTATGGACTAAAAATGAAAAAAAAAATAAGTAAAAAATATGAAAAGCAAATAGCCAAAAGTGAAAATGTTTGTAAATAAAGTGTTGAAAGTGTAAATTAAAAGATAACTTGAACTTTTGATTTTGATCTCTTTCAAAATAATTTTGAACCCTTAGTTAATTAAACCCTTTCAAAAATGACCTATTCCTATTTGACCTTTAAAAAAATATGAACTTTTCTCTTTTTGAACTTACCAAAAATACATGAACCTTTCTATTTGAAATTTACTATATGTATGCATGAATATTGTATCTTCTTCAACCTTGAAACTGGTTCGTAGGTTTTATATTTCGTTTTCCTTTCGGTATGATAAGCATAAACTAAGTACACTACGATGATCGCTGAGAGATCGCGATGCTAATGGTGTAAGTTAGAAGTCCCGCGAACAACGAAGGTGAAACCCGAAAAACCGAAACTTGTTGAAATAATGTGTTACAAACCGCTATCAAGAATACAAATGGATAGAGTTTCATTTAGTGGGACCATGAAAAAAAATCAAACCGCTGGGCACCTGTACTCAAAGCGCTGGCAAACACTATGAACCGCTGCGTATAAGATAAGAAAACCGCTACCTGTTTTTAATATCAAACCGCCAGCAATAAAGGAAAGCAAACCGCTACCTATCACTTTCAATAAGTACAAGTCATTTTTTTTATCTTTTGTATGCTTGCTACAACTCGACTACTAGACAAAAACAAGTACTTTGTACAAAACCGGCTAGAAAATAAACATAAGTGTACGAAATTATCCAAACCGCTACAAGGAAGAATGCTTAATCATATCAAACCGCCATCCAGAAGTTCATAAAAAGAAGATAGAAAACGTTCGAAAAAGCACAAAATAACCAATAAATAAATTGAATAAGCTACGAAAATAAGCCAAGTTTAAGCTACAACAGTTTTGATAAGAAAGAAAATAAATACGACTAAGATTAAGCTCAAAAGAAAGAAAAATAAGCTACGAGTAAGTTTTTTTTTTTTTTAAATAAGCAACGGTGACTTTGTTTTAGTTAAAGAGATGCAACATAATAAAAGTGGAAAATTAGCTCATGATGGATGGTCAAACATATCAAAGCTTTCACTTTTATGAAATCTGACTTTAAAATGATTTTTATAAAAAAACAAGTTTGAAACAGTTTTGATTTAAGCAAAAAGCAAACTAATTCAGCCCACTAGTTAAACAGCCCATTAAGCAAGAAATATGAAATGAAAAGTAATAATGAAACAGTAGAAATCAAAAAGACCAAAAGAAACGTGAGAATAAGCCCAAAATAAGTCGAACGAATAAGCTCGAAATTAGTTACCACAACAAAGCCACTAAACCCACTCGAGGCTCTTGATACCAAATGTCGGTACGTCATAATCACTTCACTTCATTACATGTTACACGGATTAAACAAGAAAAGTAGAAAGAAGATGAGAAGATGTTTAGAGAGAAGTTAGAGACAGAAACTAAAGAGAGAAAGGAAGAGAATGGTTGATTTACTTGCAAGTGAAAAATTACAAATGAGACTAACACCCTCTCCATCTTTGGAGAGGGGTATTTATAGTTAAACCATGAGGCTTACATGCATATGGTATTTCTACAGGCCGGGCTCGAGATTACTTGGGCTTACGCCCAATACACGTGACCGATTGGCTTATATAAGCGAGCCCGTTTACCCGTTCTAGCCTATTACAATGTTACATATTTGAATGACCGAGACTTAATATTCTTAATGAACGAACTTCCTTGTTCGACTCAATATTTTGAGGCTAACAATTCTACTCACGACGGCGTCACGATTAAAACGCAGCGATTTATCTATATATACAAATCTGTTTTTAGGGTTTTAGGTGTGTAACTTTAGAGTAAAAGAAAGGAACGAAACCTAGTTCGTTTAGCAGCTGTTAGGGACGATTTTAGGGCCTCAAAACCCTATTGTACTTCCCTCAATTCATGTTTTAATAAAGTAAGACTATCTTAATGATTCAATATGTCTTGTTGTGTGATTCTTATATGTTCTTGCTTTATCTTTAACATACTTGGCTAAACCTTCTATTGTGTTCATTTATGATTGTATAAAACCTAGAATGTAGATCTTGGTGATGTTGCTTCTTGTGGTGAATATGCATTTTAGGTCTTAAAAAACTAGCTTTTGTCTATATCGTTGTTGATATGTCTAGGAAAACATAATTGTGTAGAAAGGATACCATCGGGTAACGGTCTTCATACTACCTTGCCTCTTAATATGGTTGATTCACTCTTAATATATTTCACATGCATTTAATATACTCTTGGGGCCCGGGTAATAGTCTTTATACTACCTTAGTTTGTGTTTTGCCTCAACGGAATATTAAATAGCACACAAGCCTGTAAGGAGTGTACGATGAATAGCACACGCTAAACACCAAATCACTCCAACAAACCTTAGTTGTTTCAAAAACCCCAACACTCAAGCCCTTAAATGAATTTAACAAACTTTAAAAAAATTGTCACACCACATATCATTATTCGAAATTCAATCAGAAATCATTAAAAGGCTTCCACTTAAATCAGTGGTTAAATGCAGCTATCTTATGGCTCCCTTTTGTTGCTCTTATATAGGGGTTGTATAGGTAACCGTAAGAGCTTACTCATGTCAAACACCTTTAGATCTATAGCTTAAGCTAATTTGTCTTTTTTTCATCTCAAACAAGATAATAAGCACCATTAATGAGCTTACCCAAACACTCCCTTTAGCTGCTAACATGTGTCATAGTTTCGTGTAGAAGCACTTCCCTTGTTCTAGTCACCTATTTTACAAAGATTGTTTAAAACAATTTATAATGATGATTCATAAGTGTTTCTCATAGATGCATACTTGTATTTGCATTCTCTATCAGATGGAAGATGATGAGTTTCATTCACCGAGGGCGACTGAACCGCGTGCAGCATCACATGGTGTTCGAAAGTCTCTATCAGGTAAATCAGACTTCCAGCATCATTCATGGGTTTCTGATTCAGTAAATTTACCATTTGAATTGCTGAAAAGTGAAGTAATATGATGAGGTGTCATTTTATATACTTTTATGGGGTCGTTTAACCCCCTAAATCATGCATTTATGCCTAAAATAGGTACTTAATCGTTCCTTTTTCAGGTATTTAGCATTTGGAAGACATTTGGAAGGAATACACATGACTTGGGCTCATTTAGAGAAGAAACGGACAAGACTACAGACCAACACCAAGACTCTTGAAGATTTGTGCTCACAGCAGCTGGAGACGGCGTCACTAACTCTACATGACGCCGTCACAACCCACTTAGTGACGGCCTCACAACATTTCATGACAGCGTCAGCACGCACTGACTCGCACGCAGATCTAGAATATTCTACTTACGACGGTGTCACGATTAAAATGCGACGTCGTCGCAGCAATTTATCTATATATACAAATATGTTTTTAGGGTTTTAGGTGTGTAACTTTAGAGTAAAAGAAATAGATGAACCCTAGTTCGTTTAGCAGTTGTTAGGGATGATTTTAGGGCCTCAAAACCCTATTATACTTCTTTCAATTCATGTTTTAATCAAGTAAGACTATCTTAATCATTTAATATGTCTTGTTGTGTGATTCTTATCTGTTCTTGCTTTATCTTTAACATGCTTGGCTAAACCTTCTATTGTGTTCATTTATGATTGTATGAAACCTAGAATGTAGATCTTGGTGATGTTGCTTCTTGTGATGAATATGCATGTTAGGTCTTAGAAAACCAGCTTTTGTCTGTATCCCTGTTGATATGTCTAGAAAAACATGATTGTGTAGAAAGGATACCATCAGGTAACAGTCTTCATACTACTTTTCCCCTTAATATGGTTGATCCACTCTTAATATATTTCACATGCATTTAATATACTCTTGGGGGCCGGGTAATAATATTCATACTACCTTACTTTGTGTTTTGCCTCAACGGAATATTAAATAGACGGCGGGTTTGTGTAATTCATTCATGACTTAGGAAATAGTTACATGGATCATCACAAGTGTGACAAAGCAACAACACTAGGAGAAGCAATCTAGGGAGTAATACATGATTAAATGAACACAATCTTTTATTATATTGTTATCACCAGTAGCTTAGATTATTATTTAGTTTAATAGCTAAAACCAAACCAAGCCTCTCAAACATTTGATTTAATGCTTTCTTATGAAATATAAAAATACAAAAAGAATCTTCTCTCAACATCTAGAATTCTATTGGACCGTGATCAAGCCTTCCTAACATATTCCCCTAGAGAACGATAACAACCCCTGAGTCTTGCCTATACTACTACTACAACGGTTAGGTACTCTGCCTAGGGAGTTGTAAACTTCTTGTAGAAGTCCCTTACGACAACCGCAACATAAGACCTGGACTAGGGATGGTACCCGTGGGTAATGGGTACGGGAATCTTAAACCTGTCACCCGCCCACATGGATTTTTTCTCACCCACCACCCACCCTTCACCCAATGGTGAGTATAACTTTTTACCCATGCCCATGCTTGCAGGTACCCATCGCCCGTTGGTAAACCTGTGGGTTAGTGAAAATGCAACAAAATTACAAAACAATGATATGGAAACTAACTATGAAACTACGTTACAAGACACCATATCATATTTTCCAAATACCGAGTTCACAAAATACTTAAAACACGTATTTGAAACTAGCAAATTAAATGTCATTACACCAAATCACATGTCTAAACTGAAATATATCATGTATATATCTTTGAAGAGTTGGGTAATTATCAAATATATACCAACAACTTCACAAATATTTAAGTAGTATCATAACTTTTACTCCAACACAAATGATTTTACGGGTACATGCAAGGTTATTTAGGCGGGTACACCCGAGGGTATATTAGATGGGTACACCCATGATGGGTATACATTACCCATCACCCACCCGACACTCATTGATGGGTATAATTTTTCACCTACGACCCACCCACAAGTGAAAATTTATGAGATTACCCCCCCCATTTACATGCGGGTACCCGCAGGTTATAGGTTTTTTCTCACCCATTGCCATCCCTAACCTGGATGGCCAATGCATCGACTAGCAGTCATCTTGGAAAACATTCTGCAGTGCGGCATCACATGAACTTTGTTCAAGCTCCTACCCACGAAGAACTTGATAAAATTGTTCAAAACATATTAGATGCTCATATGGTGGAGCCAGATCACAAGACATGGATTGTTTCTTCAACAAGTGGCTACATCAACAAGGTATTGACTTGCCAAACATGCGAGTGTGTGATTATCGAGTTGTATGGTGTTGTAATTTGTGATGCTTGTGAAAGAGTGTGCCATTTGAGATGTGTGCAATATAAATCAAAACCAATTTCTGGAGATGATTAGCATTGTTTAAAGTGCTAGGAAAACAACAATGGGAAACCTTTTCCCCTAAGTATGGTTGTGTTGTGAAAAATACCAAATAGGATTGTGCTTTATCTCTAACGGGCCAAATATGAATAAAAAAAGGTTGGCCTTTTAAGGGGTCAAACAGGTCCCAAAGAGTAGTTTTGATGCATCAATCCTCCTTAATCACTGTATTAGAAAATGTAGTGTGTTGTTAAATTAATATGATGTTGTATTTGACACACTAATTGTTATAATTTATATTGTAGTTTTTGGACAATAGTGTTTCCAGTCAACCCAACCATTGCTATCATAACCGGTTTTGACCCGTTACTAAACCATCTGTTAGCGAATATCCTATTTCGATATTATATATTTCTCTATATTTATGTCCTAACCTATTTAATGCATTAATATATTTGTACATTATATATTAGTGATTTATATGGGTACTATTAAGAGTAATTAAATCATATTTAGTTACCATAATGAAACTTTGTAGGATATTGTATCTTGATGGGAGATCCAATTTCCTTAAGTGATAATGTCTAGGTAATGAATTATGATAATGATTATATAATCATACCTAAATTAGGATTGCTTAACCTCTCTTATAAATAGAGGATTATTCACCTCATAAAAAATACACACAAACATTACGATCCATCACTAAGAAGAGAGGATTAAGTAGAAGATCTTCATCCTACCAGTGTTCTTCGTTCATAGTGATCTCATCTCTCGTCTCAAGTAAGTTTTATTGTTATTTGTAATGTTATCTGATCTTTCATATTATGATTATATGTTTCTTGGGATAATTTATCAACATGTGGCATCCGAGCATGGTTTATCAATCATAATATGTAATGCTGTAACGATTTTAGTATTAATAATTTATGATGTTATGGCCATAGTTTACATATTGTCAATGTGAGAAATCAAATGTTACTGTGTTTATTCTTTTTCTTTTTCTAATGGGAAAGATTATGCTATAAAGATAAATAATGACTTATCGTAAAAAGGATTATGCTATAATTATATCTCTAACTTGGTTCATAAGCTTTAAACAAATAACTCGAGAGTGTTTTCTTTTCTGAAGATTTGTGACACTTTTTTTGTTACATTTTAAGCGAATATTAAACTTTATGGATTGGCCTAAGTTTTCGTATGGATGTAATATATTTGACCATCACGTTTGGTTTAACACAAAGAATCTCAATCTCGTCATAACTTGTGGACAATTTAACTTGTGGACAATTTAGTTTGGTCACATTATAACTCATAAATAAATAAAACTAATTTGAACATTTATTTTCAGAGGAAAGAAACAGTTTTTCTTGATTAGAATTAACAAGAGTGTATTCTTCCATAATGTTTAATTGAATAGGGTAAACATGTTTTCTTTATTTTGTTTACATATGTCATGACTACTTAGTTGTTAAGGTTGGTTGTAGGCCCAAAAGATGCAATTAATCAAAACACTTAAGTGAATAAAAGTTGTAATAATTTATGTTTTGATGAGTTTAGATTATGTATTAAACTAAAAGGATGACCATAATCTTAATCATTAAGCGGTATTTGCAAATTATATACTTAGTTAACTAACATTTCTGCCCAAAGGTGATTATTTGTTAATTAAAATTTGCATGATTTAATAAAAAAGTTATTAGTGTGTTGTTAATGAAACCAAAGAGAAGTTGACAATTACATCAAACTTCTTATGTGAATATAATTTTGTGTTGTGGTTAGATTCCAATAACTAACATTTGCCCTATAGTTAGTTATACTTTTATGTTAATTATTTGATATATGCAAATTAAATAATTAGTTAACAAATATTTTTTCCCAAAGGTGATATATTTTGTTGATTGATTTTGCATAATTAAATGTAGAAGTTATTAATGAGTTGTTAATGGAACCAACGGGAAGTTAACAATTTCATCAAACTTCTTTTGTTAATCTAATTTTATGGTGTGGTTAGTTTCAATAACTAACATTTTCGTTATGGTTAGTTATACTTTTATATGAATAATTTGATATAGTTCTCATTTTAAATAGTCTCTTATGTACACAAGTACAAGTCATTTGCTTAGATAAGCATTTATAAGTTCTTGTAACCACTAATATTTAAAACATGTTTAAAAAGATAAACTAATGTTTATTATGGTCATAAAGAATTTTAACATGCATTATGATACGATCATCTCATACCTTCTACAATTGATAAAATGACACATCAATGAGGATTAATGAGGATTACAGAAAGATCGGATTGCATGTTTATATGATAAAGTTTAATTTTATAAACTCGATAATAACACGTGAAAGTACACTTTTAAATACTTTTCTCATCATTAAGGTCTACATTTTTATGGTGTTTGTAAGATTTTATGTTATCTTGAAATTAAATGGATAAGGTAATCTCTTATGTATTTCATTATAACATTTTTCCTTATTAAGTTTGTTGACATTTTGTTTACATCAACTATACTAATAAGTAAAAGGAACAATATTAAATAAATAATTATGATTACCACTGTCCACAAAGATGAGATCTTTATTTTGTATAGCTTACATTATGATAACCAACTTATTTAATTGTTTAATAACAAGAAAACTTTAGTAAGATAATCAAAGTTTCTCTATATGTGTAGACTAATTAAGTAAAGACACATCTAATATTCTTAAAATATTTCTATAACAAAAAAATGTTTTAGAAAATATTTTATGTTCAAAATTTCTTTGAAGAGATTTTTCACAAATGTTAAAAACACGTGTTAAGTGAATAACAAGGATTCTAATGACTTGTTATTTAGAAGGTTATGAATCATTAGTGAGAATGAGTTCTATGTTGAAACCAAAATAATTTTATTGTAAATTGAGAGTTTGCTTTCAAAATTTTATTTGATAACCTTATTTGTTATGCTAAATTTTGACACTTATTTGAATTTAAAATTATTCATTCTCATATTATTCGTTTGTGGTTAATTAGTTTAAAACCTTTATAAATATACATTGCAATTATTGTTCAATTCATAATTAATGAATATGCTAAAAATATAACATTGTAAAACTAAAGAAATATTATTGTATACTTTTGAAATTAGTGACATTCTTTGAGAAGTTTTTTTTCATTATTTTTTTCAATTATTGTAACAAGTAAAAACTCTCTTATAAAGATGTGTATATTTTCATGAATGACATTGAAAATAATAACTTTTATTTCATTTTTGTTTTGTTAATATTGATGATTATAGAGTGTACTTGATGAGAATCTCTTATGTATTAAGGTCGAGTTTTATAAAAGGTAAATAAACCATAGAGATAAGATATTGGGTCAATTAGGGGGTGAAAGTGTATTATGATAAGCACGTTAAATTAATTGCCCAATCTATATGTCCTTTGTTGGGGGACTGAAGTTGTAAAGTCACTTAAGTAAGCCTTAACCAACTTAATTAAATGGTATTACATAAAGGCGATTGTACCTTTATGAACATGGTACAATGGATTGTGATTTAGTATCAAACATTACCTATGAACCAAGAAATTTAAAGAAACCCCTAATAATGTGACGCAAATATCCAATATCTTTATTTACAGTATATTAGTCCGGACTAACAAAGTAACTAGTTTAAGGGTTATTAACTTTTATTCCTATTAAACTACTATCATATTTAAAGTTATTGAATCATTGACTATTAGCTTATAAATCACCTTACATGTTATAAAAAATTTCGTTTTCTTGTTTTTTTTTCATGTATCATTAGAATCATCAAAATAGACTAACTAAGTAATGGCAAAATCAGTGGGAGTATGTGGTTTAAGAAGAATTAATAAATGATTCTACTTTCAAGGTACATGTAAATGTATTTAAGAACTTAAAATAGTCATTTCATCTCATGACGATAAATCACCACATATATTAATAATCTCATAATGTTTTAGCTGATTAGCCATATTTTTTAATTCCTATTTTCTTTTAGCAAAGCCATTTTTGTGACAAGTTAACTTATTGGCGTAAAGTCATTAATTATAAGTTAATTTATTTTATTTAATTGATGTTAGTTACTTGCGGGCTGTCTAAATACTCATAACTTATTTTCATGCAAGTTGCTCTACTAATGTAAACCAAAAAAACATCAAATAATAGTATTATATCTTGTCACATAATGTTGCAATAAAAAGATTGTCTTTATAATAAGACATTTTATATATCATTAAATATATCATAAGTCATTACTTTAGTAGTTCATCATGTTTAAAAACTATATTATGAACTTTATCGTTATATTCTTCAACTGTAACTCGCATAAGATATCTAACCATAAAGTAGGTTGGATGCAAGTATTAGATGAGATATAAATAGGAAACAATTAATTTGATGTCTATATTATGGTTGATTTAAATCATATATGAAAATTTTTATGGTTACATGTATTATTAAATAGGAAAAAATCAATTGGGGATAATTTTAGGGCTCAGGTTTAGTGTGTTGAATTTGTTATAGTTATTATCTGCCTCACTCGATTTGGTGTAAGAAGTATTTGTATCTTTTATTTTGGTTCTTGGATCCTTTATATAGCCTTTTGGGAGGATAACATCCCAGACATCATAAGATGTGTACTATGGGTCTACACAGAACATTATGATCGTTCTAAACACCTTCTAATGTTTAAACTTCTTGATAAATAATTTTTTACTCCCCATCAATTGTATATATTGTTAAAGTCAATTATGTGGTGTCATAAGATTAGTTTTAAATTAAGACTTGCATTAATCTTTTCAAAGAAGAATAACCATAACTTACCTGGTGACTTACATTCTACTTTGTTTATTGTAAGGAATATTATATTTTTCTCACGATACATTTTCATGTTTCGACTATATCATTTTTAAGGTGTCATTGATAACTTTCTTAATAACACAAATGTCAGTATTTTATATCTCAATACCAAGTATGTTAAAGGTTTAGAGAAGGTTGAAGAACATTGTCATCAAGTATATTTGTACACTGACTTAATGTATAATGTTACTTATGATAGGTTTATCACCCAAGCTCTTATTCGAGTATAATGATTGTTATGGGATTATTTGATAACCTTACAATTAAGGATCCTACTTGTGTTCTTCACATTATGTTAAAGGTTTGCTATTCTCATTATGGTGCACATTATGAGATCTTATGAGGAAACAACTTGTGGTGGATCATGTGAATGGTTTTATTTTATTACCATCATGTTTCTTTTTTCCATTCATATTCATTATGGCTTATGATAATCATTCTTCATTTAAAAGAGCTAATTGTATCATCGGTGGGGGTCCTGCATTAACTATGATACAAGTGATTATGCTGTTTTGCATTAGTAATTTTACTTGATCATAATGAACTTATTAAATTAACAACTTGGCTAATATTAACTAGTACAAAGCATAAATAGGTATACGGACAAGTGGGACAATGTTACTGAATATCCTATTTCGATATTGGATATTTCTCTATATTTGTGTCCTAACCTATTTAATGCATGAATATATTTGTACATTATATATTGTTGATTTATATGGGTAATATTAAGAGTAATTAAATAATATTTAGTTACCATAATGAAACTCCGTGGGATATTGTATCTTGATGGAAGATACAATTTCCTTAAGAGATAATGTCTAGGTAATGAATTATGGTAATGATTACATAATCATACCTAAATTAGGAGTTGATCCCTACTTAACCTCTCTTATAAATAGAGGATTATTCACCTCATAAAAATACACACAAACATTACGATCCATCACTAAAAAGAGAGGATTAAGTCGAAGATCTCCATCCTATTGGTGTTCTTCGTTCATGGTGATCTCATCTCTCGTCTCAAATAAGTTTCAATGTTATGCATAATGTTATTTGACCGTTCATATTATGATTATATGTTTCTTTGGATAATTTATCAACACCATCATGTCCAACCCATTTTGCCACCTCTAGTCAAATATAAATAGGAAGCATGTACCTCTTAAAGTCATTGGGCAACTACTTCATTCATGCATATAGAAACCTGTATATATGGTCTACATTTCTTTTGTCCTACCACCGTTTAAAATTTGTAGTTTTACAGTTTGTCTGCTCTAGTTGAGAACCAAATACTTTTAGTTTATGGCGGGCTTACTCCGGCCATCAACACAATAGACCAGGTTTGAGAAATCAACCTATATCTTCTTCTATCATTTTGTTTTGATTATTCTCACCTTCTTTGTCTATTTTGCGACTGACTTGCTAGATTGGGGCAATTGATCGAAAGCAAGGGGTACCTCATGAAGGTCCCATGTGTGACCTCTTATGGACAAACCCAGAGAATACTGTAGGTAGTTGCGGATTTGAGTCCACGTGATTATTTTGATCTTTTATCTTGGATTCAAGAATATGTTACTAAAGAAATGATATGATGTATGGGTTACTTTTTGATCTTTTATCTTGATTTTTATACATTATTTGCAGATCAAATTTTTTGATTTGATTGTCACATTATAATTTATCTCATTAATATATATTCTCATTAATAAGAATTACTGGGTAGGTTTTTTCAAAAACTTTCAACAATACATATATTGAAATGTATAGTATATGTATCACTATCATCAGTGGTATTACTACTAGCGAACATAAAATTTAGGGGTCGCAATTATGGTGTAAAAAAATCTGACCCAAACCCGATTAAGCCTTTTCGGGTTGGGTTATTCGGGTCAAAAAAATTATTTGGATTATTCGGGTCAACCTGAATACTAAATAAGGTCGAGAATCGGGTTGGAAATTTTTAGCTAAATCGGGTGCAGATCGACTAGAATGGCCCGAATAAGGATTTTCTAATTTTTGATTAATATAAATTTTGTAAATCTATTATATAAACAAGTACAAAAAATAAACAATTTTATTACATTTTCGTCATATTCGGGTTCACCCAAATCCGAGCGAACCCAACCGAGTTGACTCGACCCGAATAAACCTGAACCCAACTAACCCGAATTCAAATAGGGTCAGGATCAGGTATGAAATTTTTAGCCTTGATCCAACTTTGACTCGACCTGAATTGACCTTAACCCAACCACCCGACCTGACTAACACCCCTAGTGGCAATTAGGGTTGGAAAGTCTAAACAACCTAATCCCTACTCACGTGTAGATAATAGAAAGCACGAACCTAAAAAATGTGCAATTAGTTGGTGGAAAACATTCCTCTTTATCACAAAAACCTAAAAAAGTAATACAAAACTAAGAAAACATAAATCGGGTTCAAATTGGTACGCCATAGACAATACACCAAAGCACAAACACACTCCAAACTGGTTTGTTTATATGAGTGCTTACAAAAATATAATGACTAGGAGTGTTATCAAGCAAACTGTATGCTGTGTTAGGATTTGAGATTTGATGATTACAAAACCACATATGAAGAAAAGAAGAAAGATGAAACAACAAGGACTTAATGTGCAATATTAAGTTAGCTTCTTATCAAAGCTAGGTTTTCTTGTAAACCCTAGCCTCTTTAGTATATAAAGAGAGGTAGGGGTATTTAGTTTAGCATCTACCATAGTTAGAACTCTCCAATGAGAGTCTAATAGAAGAACACACGTGTGTGTATATTAGTTAGCATAGTAATAAATGAATGATCAACATCTATATGTATTAGTTAGTTTATGAATAAAAACCTTATTCATAACGTTGATTATGTTCTTTGTTATTCCGCTGCGTATTATTTAATCATTGTTATTAACATCCTAGATGAGCAAAATGATTTTTTAACATGTGGTATCAGAGCTGGTGGCTCGTGATATCTAGGATCTACAAGGTTTTATGGTGAAGAACGAAGAAGAAACCCTAAAATGGTTTCGAAGTTCGGATTTTTCTGGGTAGCCATGGTAAAACAGTCATAACTCATTCGTTAATCGTTGGATCATCACGAAATTTAAACTAAAGGTTCTACACACATATATCTACAATTTGACTGGAGCGATCGTCAAGATAAGCTTTTGATAAAAAGTTATGCTATGATGAATTTGGCTGCAGAAAAGGTATTATTTTTAAGTTTTGTTTTGTGATTCAAGAATGAAAGCTTTAAGATTCGTAATATGTTATGAAGATGATAGTTGTCCGCAAGCTGCTAATTACATCTGGTAATAATAACGGGTGAGTATTATTATTGTTTCGACTGGCTTTGGTGAGGAGGTCCGACGTACGTGACTAATAATGAACCCTAGCTGAGATGTAGTGAGCACGACTTGGAGGAACTAGATTGACATGATTATTGCAAGTTGAATTATTTTTCATGATTGATTTCATGAAGCACGACATATTTAAAGAACAACAGATATTGTGTGATTGTGACAAGAGTACAAAGCTGCAACAAGGACTTGATGGATGTTCAATGGTACAATATTGCTCGCTGTCAAGGTTAAGGTTAATGTTTTCTTGGCTGCGTGGTGTTACAACAGGAAAAATTAGGGTTCCCAAAAGTTCCCAACAAACCCTAATATTCAATGCCAGAGCAGGTTATGGGGTTATGAAAACCCTAAAAGAAGTCGTGGTTAATGTAAATGAAACATGAAGTACGGTTTGTCATGGTCTTTAAAGCTGCCAAGGACGTGAACATGAGGACATCACAAGTTCATTTTGTTTGCTGGTATGATAGACCACAAGAAAGAGTACTACTGATTGGGACCAACAATGGGTTGTATTGCTCGTTCTTAAGTTAGTACCGATAGCTTTGTGTTTGTATCGCTGGTACATATGTTAGTACCGATGATTTATAAGCTTAGTACCACTGGTAATACTAGGGTCAATCTTGGTACTGCTCGTGGTCACATATGGTACTGCTGTGTCGTTTGCTGCTGCTTATGACGAGTATGTACTACTCTCTGCCAAGTGCCAAGAGAATTGCGAGTTTGATTGGCTGCTTGGTGCTCGTGGTCAGTTCAAGTTTGTACCGGTGGTTACTTGGACTTTGTACCGCTTCTTCTACTTTGTACCGATGGTTAGTGACTGAAACAGAAACAGATTGGTGACAGATTATGTGTCACTAATTATAATGGGAGGAAGGAGCATAGCTTTGGTGACAGTTTTGCAACAAACTAGTGACGGTATAGTAACATTTTTGGTGACAGTTTTGGGACAGAAAGTTGGTCACTAAAATGGCAGTTTTTGAGTTTGTACCGTTTGGATAGTACCGTTTGTTTTGTCCGATATATCTAGTTTGTACCGCTAGCTTTGGCAGATATCGGATGACACATTTTTTTTGGGTTGTTGGACGCATTTGGGTCTCGAACGATGATAAAGTTTATGGTTTGTTTTGGAGAGTATTATGAAGACATTTGATGCAATGGCTTTTTAATCAATTATGTGACAAGGGTAACCTTTTTGTTACGTACAAACAAGGATTGCAAGTAGATCGCCGGCTGAGGCAACAGTCACATAAGAGAGGATGATGTTATTGCACTTAGATGATTTTCATCAATAATTACTACATAGAGCCTACTGAGTTCGAGATTCAAGAGATGGTGAACATATTGGTTTCTAGGGAAGCTTATTGTTAACATGTTTAACCATCTACATGTACCACTTAAGGGGAAGTGTTCACAAGTTGCTTAACTACAAAAGACCCCTATTAGATGATTACAAAAGGGGAAAAAGACTATATGATTTGCAGCTTATTTATGAGTGGTGACATGTACAAGAAGATCTTAATTCAAGGGGAAGCTTTGAAGATTGTTTCATACATGAAGATTGTTTTGTAATATCAAATAGGGGAAGATTGTTGGGATTTAAGATTTGATGATTACAAAACCACATATGAAGAAAAGAAGAAAGATGAAACAACAAGGACTTAATGTGCAATATTAAGTTAGCTTCTTATCAAAACTAGGTTTTTTTGTAAACCCTAGCCTCTCTAGTATATAAAGATAGGTAGGGGCATTTAGTTTAGCATTCAGCATAGTTAGAACTCTCCAATGAGAGTCTAATAGAAGAACACACGTGTGTGTATATTAGTTAGCATAGTAATAGATGAATGACCAACATCTATATGTATTAGTTAGTTTATGAATAAAAACCTTGTTCATAACGTTGATTATGTTCTTTATTATTCCGCTGCGTGTTATTTAATCATTGTTATTAACATCCTAGATGAGCAAAATGATTCTTAACATGCTGCAACTGAGACCAAATTCTATTAGAAAATAGCACACTCAAAGAATAAGTGGGAATGTCTATCAAAAATCTCGTTGCTGACTACACATGTAAAATCAGTATCTAAAGTCTATTTACTCCATCCTATCTTGAGTTTCCAACCGAAAATCGTCCATGGAGACTTATAATGTAGAAGGAATACATTGAATGTTTAGCTTAGACCGTAGAACATAATCATGAATCTCTATCGTTTCACACAGTTGAAATTGAAAAATATGGTATCCTGCCTTTGGTTGACTTCCGCTCAACTTTTCTTCTCCGGTCGAATAAGAGCAGGAGAAGGGACAGAAAAGAAATGTGCAAAACTATCCAACCATTATCATTAATACTAAAAACATCCATTCATATATAAACACAAATATCAAATTTATATAACGCATTCCTCTCTTTTTCAAGGCAATCATATTAATTAAAATGAACTAGCTAAGATGCAAGGAACACTAACACTTAAACGATAATTCGGCTAAAAGCCTAAAACAATCCTAAAACCACACTGATCCTAGTCTTGCAAATGTGAAAATCTAAACAATCGAAGGAAGAACCCCTGCAATCCAAACCCAACCAACCAAATGCGTAACTACTTAGGTGCAGTCACTTGTTACTCTAAAAAACAGGCAAGAAAAAAGCATCTAACTTTTTAATAACGAAAACTTTACATATTGAAGACTTAAATAGTTGAATGTGTATCAACTCTTTGATCTCTATACCTTGTCATCGTCTTTAATGAATGATATAATTTGACTCATCAAGTAAGAATATCGTTTCCATGTAAGAACTCACTATAAAGGAGTCAAAACTTTTATTAAGCCCAACACTACTGCTCCGTGTTGAAGAGGGTTCATAAACTTTAAGTACAGACGAGTATGAATCATCTATATTTTCAAATATAACTTCACTGTTCTTTCTTAACTCTAATATCTACTCCCTCCGTCCTATTTTTATTCTTCGCATTTCCTTTTTAGAATGTCCCAATTTAATTGTTCACTACTAAAAATAGATATGGAAGTTTAATCAAGTTTATTATATTACCCTTGTTTGAAATTATTATTACAAACTTTAAAGAAGACTTTAATTAATTAGCTAGAGGTAAAACTATCATTCTGTCAAAAAGTAAGAAAGATGTTAATACAAATAAACCGGTAAAAACATTTATTTCTATCTTACGATCTTACTATGTTTTGTTGATAACAACTAATAAAACCGTGTTGAAGTAAACTACCCAAATCACACACATGTTATATCAACTATTACCTTTCCATTTTTAGGAATACTTAGAATTATAAGTAAATAATCTAATACTACTTACATCATTCATGACATCATCAAATACAACATTTCTTAGGTTAATCTTATTAGATTACATATGATCTCTCAAGAGTTTGCATATCAAAATTCGGATTTGGTTACTGTTGGCCGGTTCCATTGAAGAACACTGGCCGGTTCCTTTCTACAACAGAACTGACAGAACTGGGCTACAGTGCAGGTTTTTAGGCTATAAATATCAAGCCATTTCTCATATTTTACTCACCCATTTTTCCAGCATTTCTTTCTCTAATCTACTGATCATCATCTTCTCTTCAGTTCTTGTTTAGTTTTCTCTAGCATTTGTAGGTAATATCTTCAAGGAAGAAATTGCCAAACACCCCTTTGAGACGATCAAGCTCTAAGTACCTTGTTTCACATCTCCATTGCATTATCAAGATCATACTAATGATTCTTGTACATCATATAGTAGTTGTAGTTGTTCTCATTCTCATTGTAAATCAAGTGTTTTAGAGTTGGTGTGATTCTACCTTGTAAAGAATCCGGTATCTAGATTTGTACCGTTAAAAGGTGTAAGCAACATTGTGAGGCTTCTCCGCTGGTTGAAGGAGATTGGTGACTAGTGTTTACGAACTCTCGAGTAGGTGACTCAGGGGAACAAATTAGTTATCATTGTATTATGTGGTATGATAATTCTACAACAATGAATGACTAAACTAAGGTTCTATGAATGTGAAAGATCAATCAATTAAGATCTAAAAGATGTCATAACATCATAATATGTACTATGGGTCTACACAGAACATTATGATCGTTCTAAACACCTTTTAATGTTTAAACTTCTTGATAAATAATTTTTTACTCCCAATCAATTGTATATATTGTTAAAGTCAATTATGTGGTGTCATAAGATTAGTTTTAAATTAAGACTTGCGTTAATCTTTTCAAAGAATAATAACCATAACTTACCTGGTGACTTACTTTCTACTTTGTTTAGTGTAAGGAATATTATATTTTTATCACGATACATTTTCATGTTTCGACTATATCATTTTTAAGGTGTCGTTGATAACTTTGTTAATAACACAAATGTCAGTATTTTATATCTCAATACCAAGTATGTTAAATTTTAAGAGAAGGTTGAAGAACATTGTCATCAAGTATATTTGTACACTGACTTAATGTATAATGTTACTTATGATAGGTTTATCACCCAAGCTCTTATTCGAGTATAATGACCGATATGGGATTATTTGATAACCTTACAATTAAGGATCCTTCTTGTGTTCTTCACATTATGTTAAAGGTTTGCTATTCTCATTATGATGCACATTATGAGATCTTATGAGGAACCAACTTATGGTGGATCATGTGAATGGTTTTATTTTATTACTATCATGTTTCTTTTTTCCATTCATATTCATTATGGCTTATGATAATCATTCTTCATTTAGAAGAGCTAATTGTACCATCGGTGGGGGTCATGCATTAACTATGATACAAGTGATTATGCTGTTTTGCATTAGTAATTTTACTTGATCATAATGAACTTATTAAATCAACAACTTGGCCAATATTAACTAATACAAAGCATAGATAGGTATACAGACAAGTGGGACAATGTTATTGAATATCCTATTTTGATATTAGATATTTCTCTATATTTGTGTCCTAACCTATTTAATGCATGAATATATTTGTACATTATATATTGTTGATTTATATGGGTAATATTAAGAGTAATTAAATAATATTTAGTTACCATAATGAAACTCCGTAGGATATTGTATCTTGATGGGAGATACATTTTCCTTAAGAGATAATGTCTAGGTAATGAATTATGGTAATGATTACATAATCATACTTAAATTAAGAGTTGATCCCTGCTTAACCTCTCTTATAAATAGAGGATTATTCACCTCATAAAAATACACACAAACATTACGATCCATCACTAAAAAGAGAGGATTAAGTCAAAGATCTCCATCCTATCGGTGTTCTTCGTTCATGGTGATCTCATCTCTCGTCTCAAATAAGTTTCAATGTTATGCGTAATGTTATTTGATCATTCATATTATGATTATATGTTTCTTTGGATAATTTATCAACACCATCATGCCCAACCCATTTTGCCACCTCTAGTCAAATACAAATAGGAAGCATGTACCTCTTAAAGTCATTGGGCAACTACTTCATTCATGCATATAGAAACCTGTATATATGGTCTACATTTCTTTTACGCTACCACCGTTTAAAATTTGTAGTTTTACAGTTTGTCTGCTCTGGTTGAGAGCCAGATACTTTTAGTTTATGGCGGGCTTACTCCGACCATCAACACAATAGACCAGGTTTGAGAAATCAACTTATATCTTGTTCTATCATTTTGTTTTGATTATTCTCATATTCGTTGCCTATTTTGTGACTGACTTGCTAGATTGGGGCAATTGATCGAAAGCAAGAGGTACCTCGTGAAGGTTCCATGTGTGACCTATTATGGTCAAACCCAGAGGATACTGTAGGTAGTTGCGGATTTGAGTCCACATGATTATTTTGATCTTTTATCTTGGATTCAAGAATATGTTACTAAAGAAATGATATGATGTATGGGATACTTTTTGATCTTTTATCTTGATTTCTATACATTATTTGCAGATCAATTTTTTGATTTGATTGTCACATTATAATTTATCTCATTAATATATATTCTCATTAATAAGAATTACTAGATAGGTTTTTTCAAAAACTTTCAACAATACATATATTGAAATGTTAGTATATGTATCACTATCATCAGCGGTATTACTACTAGTGAACATAAAATTTAGGGGTGGCAATTAGGGTGTAAAAAAATCTGACCCGAACCTGATTAAGCCTTTTCGGGTTGGGTTATTTAGGTCAAAAAAATTATTTGGATTATTCGGGTCAACCCGAATACTAAATAAGGTCGTGAATCGAGTTGGAAATTTTTAGCTAAATCGGATGCAGATCGACTAGAATGGCCCGAATACGGATTTTCTAATTTTTGATTAATATAAATTTTCTAAATCTATTATATAAACAAGTACAAAAAATAAACAATTTTATTACATTTTTGTCATATTCGGGTTCACCCGAATCCGAGCGAACCCAACCGAGTTGACTCAACCCGAATGGACCTGAACCCAACTAACCCGAATTCAAATAGGGTCAGGATCAGGTATGAAATTTTTAGCCTTGATTCGACTTTGACTCGACCTGAACCCGACCACCCGACCCGACTAACACCCCTAGTGGCAACTGGGGTTAGAAAGTCTAAACAACCTAATCCCTACTCACGTGTAGATAATAGAAAGCACAAACCTAAAAATGTATAATTAGTTGGTGGAAAACATTCCTCTTTATCACAAAAGCCTAAAAAAGTAATACAAAACCAAGAAAACATAAATCAGGTTCAAAATGGTACGCCATAAACAATACACCAAAGCACGAGTACACTCCAAACTGGTTTGTTTATATGAGTGCTTATAGAAATATAATGACTGGGAGTGTTATCAAGCAAACTGCATGCTGCAACTGAGACCAAATTCTATTAGAAAATAGCACACTCAAAGAATAAGTGGGAATGGCTATCAAAAATCTCATTACCGACTACACATTTACATGTGTAGTCTATTTACTCCATCTTATCTTGAGTTTCCAACCGAAAATCGTCCATGGAGACTTTTAATGTAGAAAGAATACATTGAATGTTTAGCTTAGACCGTAGAACATAATCATGAATCTATATCGTTTCACACAGTTGAAACTAAAAAATATGTTATCCTGCCTTTGGTTGACTTCCGCTCAACCTTTCTTCTTTGGTCGAATAAGAGCAGGAGAAGGGACAGAAAAGAAATGTGCAAAACTATCCAACCATTATCATTAAAACGAGAAACATCCATTCACATATAAACACAAATATCAAATTTATATAACGCATTCCTCTCTTTTTCAAGGCAATCATATTAGATCAAATGAACTAGCTAAGATGCTAGGAACACTAACACTTAAACGATAATTCGGCTAAAAGCCTAAAACAATCCTAAAACCACACTGATCCTAGTCTTGCAATGTGAAAATCTAAACAATCGAAGGAGGAACCCCTGCAATCCAACTCGACCAACCCAACGTGTAACTACTTAGGTGCAGTCAGTTGGTACTCTAAAAAACAGGCGAGAAAAAAGCATCTAACTTTTTAATAACGAAAACTTTACATATTGAAGACTTAAATAGTTGAATGTGTATCAACTCTTTGATCTCTATACCTTGTCATCGTCTTTAATGAATGATATAATTTGACTCATCAAGTAAGAATATCGTTTCCATGTAAGAACTCACTATAAAGGAGTCAAAACTTTTATTAAGCCCAACACTACTGCTCCGTGTTGAAGAGGGTTCATAAACTTCAAGTACAGACGAGTATGAATCATCTATATTTTCAATTATAATTTCACTGTTCTTTCTTAACTCTAATATCTACTCCCTCTGTCCTATTTTTATTGTTCGCATTTCCTTTTTAGAATGTCCCAATTTAATTGTCCACTACTAAAAATAGATATGGAAGTTTGATCAAGTTTATTATATGACCCTTGTTTGAATTTATTATTTCAAACTTTAAAGAAGACTTTAATTAATTAGCTAGGGGTAAAACTATCATTCTGTCAAAAAGTAAGAAAGATGTTAATACAAATAAATCGGTAAAAACGTTTATTTCTATCTTACGATCTTACTATGTTTTGTTGATAACAACTAATAAAACCGTGTTGAAGTAAACTACCCAAATCACACACATGTTATATCAACTCTTACCTTTCCATTTTTAGGAATACTTAGAATTATAAGTAAATAGTCTAATACTACTTAGATCATTAATGACATCATCAAATACAACATTTCTTAGGTTAATCTTATAAGATTACATATGATCTCTCAAGAGTTTGCATATCAAAATTCGAATTTGGTTACTGTTGGCCGGTTCCATTGAAGAACACTAGCCAGTTCCTTTCTACAACAGAACTGACAGAACTGGGCTACAGTGCAGGTTTTTAGGCTATAAATCATCAAAGCCATTCTCTCTTTTACTCCACCCATTTTTCCGCATTCTTTTCTCTAAATCTACTAATCATCATCTTCTCTTCAGTCTTGTTTAGTTTCTCTAGCTTTTGGATGTAATATCTTAAGAGAATTGCCAAACACCCCTTTAAAGACGAATAAGGCTCTAAGTTTACATTGTTTCGCATTTCTATTGCATTATCAAGATCATACTACTGATTTTTGTACATCATATAGTGGTTGTAGTTGTTCTCATTCTCATTGTAAATCAAGTGTTTCAGTGTTGGTGTGATTCTACCTTGTGAAGAATCTGGTGTCTAGATTTGTACCGTTAAAAGGTGTAAGCAACATTGTGAGGCTTCTCCGCTGGTTAAAGGAGATTGGTGACTAGTGTTTACGAACTCTCAAGTAGATGACTCAGGGAATGTAGTTAGGCAAGGAAGGTGTCCTTGTAGCTAAACCACTATAAACAATCGTGTCTTGGTTAAATCTCTCTAACTCTTTACTTTCTTGTATTACATTTATTTACTAACCAAACATCAATATTGTGCAAACTTCACATAAGATCATAACAAATTTTTGAAAAGTAAAACTTAAAACATGAAAACTATTCAACCCCCCTTCTAGTTTTCCACAATTGGCATCAAGAGCTAGGTTATCAAAGCTTTTAAAATATATTGTATTTTAAATCTTTAAAACGATAATGGATTCAAAAAACTACAAAGAAGGTCAATCTATGCAACGACCACCTCTCTTTGAGGCTAATTGCTTTATTTATTAGAAAAACCGTTTTGAAACTTATGTGAAGTCTAAGGATATTGATCTTTGGCATATTATAGTTCATGGTAACTATAAACCTACCATTCAAAAAGAGGGTAAGGTTAAAATCGTTCCTTATGAAAAATATGAAGAAAACCATAAGAAAATGATTTTCAAAAATGAAGCAAAAATGGTTTTATACAATGCTTTACCTAAAAAGGAATATGAAAGAATTTTCATGTGGGATACGTCCAAAGACATTTGAAATTCACTAATAATCACTCATCAAGGAAATAAGTAATGTAAAGATAACAAATAGACTTGTTTGTTTAAAAATATGAAAAGTTCACTATTTCTGATGGTGAGACTATTGATTGTGCCTTTGCTAGATTTAATACTATTATTACATCACTAAAAGCACTCTATGAATCTTTTTCAAGTCGTAATCTTGTTAGGAAATTCTTGAGGGCTCTCCCCACCAAATGGCGTCCGAAGGTAATGGTAATAGAAGAATCCAATGACTTATCAACACTATCTCTAGACGAGCTCATTGGCAATCTAAAAGTCTAAGAAGTAGTACTTGAAAAGGACTCGGAGATCTCTAAGATCAAGAAAGAAAAGTACAAATCACTTGCTCTCAAAGCAAGAAAAACCTCAAGTGGTGAAGAAGGATCTTGTTCGGATAGCGATGATGAAGAGTATGCCATGGCGGTAAGAGATTTCAAAAAAATTCTTTAGAATAAGAGGCAAGTTTGTTCGTCAACCCCATGATGACAAAAAGAACTTCCGAAAAGTAAGGGAAGACAAAAAGGAGAAAGAAGACCGAAGGTGTTTCAAGTGCGGTGATCCAAACCACTTCATAAGTGATTGTCCTAAACACTCCTTCAATGATCAAAAGGCATTTGTTGTTGGGTGTTGAAGCGATAGTGAAGAAGACACCAAGAAGGAAAAAATTTGTTTCATGGCACACGACACCAATGAGGTATTATCCGACACTCCTTACTATAGTAGTTCATCTCTAGATAATGAGTCATTGCAAAATAAGTATGATAAACTATGCAAAATTACTCTTAGTATTATCAACAAAAACAAACATCTAAAGGCTAAAAATAAAGTACTAAAAAATAAGACTTGTGATCTTAGAAAAAGAGTAGAACAACTAGAAAGAAACAAGGAAATTTGCCGTGAATGTTAATCATGTGTCAAACTTTAATCTAAAGTTAGCTCACTAACTTTAAACTAGCTAGTTTTGAAATTAGTAGTATCGTTTTGCAAGAAATGCTTGAAAAACAAAAAACACAAAAAGATAAGCATAGGATTGGATTCACAGAAGACATAGCTTCTACTAGCAACATTAAAACCAAAAAGTCAGGTCATGTAGAGAAACAAATGTCTAGTGTAGAACTGGCATTGCCGGTTTCCTCTGCAAGAGAACTAACCGGTTCAATCCTATAGAACCGGCTCTCTACATAAAATGCTAAAAGTTTGGAGTCTAACATAGTAAAGAAAAATAGTTTCGTACAAATAACTAGAAAAACTTTGTCAAACACTTCTGTAAATAATGTAAAACAAGCACCAATCCTTAAACTTAGTTAAGGACTTGGAAAAAGTAAAATCCAAACACATCCTAAAACGCCCCATAGAAGAACCAACACACTATATCCAAAAAGCGATTACCATCAAGTTGGTTGGGATTATTCAACACAACAAGGCTATCAGTTTCAAACCCCTAACTTTAGTCTATGGGGATCTTGTCCACCATACCCATACATGAACCAACCAAACAGCATAATGCTAATGGACACATGAGATATTGGGGACTAAATGCTTGAGTTGTTTTGTGATTTTAGGTTCGACTAAAAGTCAAGCTAGAACCGGATGAATGGATCAAAGACAGTGGGTGTTCAAGGCATATGATGGGAAACAAAGATCTCTTCTCGTCCTATAAGGCTATAGACGGAGGTAATGTAGTGTTTGGAAGTAACACTAAAAGCAAAATCGTCAAAAAAGGTACAATCACTCATAACTCTCTTACTATTCATGATGTTAGCCATGTAGAAAATCTTAGCTTTAACTTACTTAGTATAGGAAAAATATGTGATAAAAAATGCAAAGTACTATTTAGTGACATCGGTAGTGAAATACTTAAAGACGGCATTACCATAGGAAGAGGGATTAGGAATAATGGTCTTTATATAATGAAAATGGGAAACTCACCTAAAGATAGTCTTTGTCTAGCATCGATAGATGATACTTCGACCTTATGGCATTGAAGATTGGGTCACGCCAATATGCGACTTATTCAATCGCTATAATCTAAAAAGCTTGTTAGGAATTTTCCTAAACTAAAATTTGAAAGTCATTTTTGTGACACTTGCAACATTAGAAAACAAGTACACTCAAGCCATAAGGCTAAAAACATGGTTTCAACAACTAAGTGTCTAGAACTTCTTCATATGGACTTGTTTGGACCATTAGCCGTCCAAATTACGGAGGTAACTTCTACACTTTGGTCATTGTCGATAACTACTCAAGATACACTTGGACAAGATTTTTAAAACACAAAAATAAAGCTTTTGACCACTTTAAAATTTTGAGTAAAAAGATTCTAGTACAAAAGGGTTGTCCTATTATCTTAATCCGCACGAATCATGGTTAGGAATTTGATAATGAAGTACAATTTGGAGCATTTTGTGATGCTAATAGTATCACTCATAACTTTTTGGCTCCTCGTACTCCATAATCAAATGGGGTAGTAGAACGTAAAAAGCGTACTTTACAAGAAATGAGTAGAACCATGCTTAATGAACAATCAATCCCTCAAAAGTTTTGGTGTAATGCCATCGACACCTCCACATATATCTTACATAGGATCTTAATTAGACCTTTCATCGGAAAAACTCCTTACGATCTTTTCAAAGGTAAAAAGCTCTCCTTAGAATATTTTAAGGTTTTTGGTAGTAAGTGAAACGTCCCTTTCCAGACACGAAATTTAACCAAAAATCAAAAACTTGTGTGAAAACGCATGACTAGGAATGACCTTGTGTCATTCCTTAATATAATTTTTAAAATACATTTCATTTAGACACTTAAAAGTTTCATTATCATAAAGTAGACTCTATAAGCTTTCTAACGATATAAAGAACTCATTTTAACTCTTTACGGTTTGGTTTTTCCGGCAAAAACAAAATTGACAAAAACCTTATTTGACATGAGGTTACACCGTAACCACTATGGTTACGCCGTAACCTCATTTCACCCTTTTTTTACAGCGTAACAAAAAGATAACAACGAAACAGAAGACCATTTTAAGTATGCAGAATACCTCATTTTCCCAAAACTCGACTACATTAATCCGAAACTTCACAAGACTTTCCAGAAATCATTAATATGCATAAAGCATCATTTTCCATAACATACTTTGTCTAAATAACCCAAAAAGCATCTACTTTATGGTGTTTACCAAACGCTCCATTTTGACCCATTTACATATTTGTCTTTGCCAATTTACATACATTTACATATAAGACTCCAACCAAAGAACTTGACACTTGACCTTAACATTACAAACCATTAGAACACTTTAAGGGGTTCAACATTGATCAAGCTCGGTGTCCTACTTATGCTTAACCGCAAAATCAATACTTTCGAACCTGTGCCTAATCCTAAGCCTTCACCAAGGCCTTACCTTCATTGCTTGAACCTACCAAACATTGCAACTTAAACACATAAGCTTTCGCTTAGTAAGTAAAGACATAACAAGTCATCATATCTCATTATCACATTAGTACTTAACCCATCATTCATCACAAGCATATTAACTTACATACCTTGCTAGTTCACCACAAAGCCAATCATATCCTTTCCAAAAACACATAACATTAAAGGCATATCAAGTATGCTAAACTCAAATAGCTAGTTATTAATCTAGTCTCATGCTCCTAACCAAGAACACTAGCCTTAATTCTCTTATAACCTTATCACATAACACATAACACAAAACATGATAATTTCAATATAACTTCTTGTATAGTCATTTACTTACCTTGAATCCAAGCCAAGGATATCAAGAACATCATCATCATCATTCCATGTTATCCTTCCTAATCACAATTATACATATTAAAAAGACATCATAATATAGGTTTATATAACCCATTAATCATTCCCTTCATCATTTATTATCATTATATGATCATATACGAGAAAAACCTAATTTTACAAATTTCATATTTTACAACTTAACCCATTGTTCATTATTACCTTATTTCTTGATTTAGAATCATAATTACCCAAAACTCCTAATTTGGGTATATGAACCCTAACCCTTAATTCTTCAATTAACTAATTAAGATTACTTACTTGATGTTGGATCATTACTAGGGCTTATCTCATTAATGGGAACCTCAATTCATTAACGTGTTTCGAAAGCTTTAAATTTATAAGACTGAAAATATCGATTAATTAAACGAAAACACACGGGTCAAAGTATAACCCACATGTGTAGTATAATCTTTTAGGTAAGACCATGTCATTCCATGGGATTGGTATATTCTAAGTAAAGTTGGGATGTTTTACGAAAAGGTATCTTATAGACTGTCACGATCTAAAGATAAAGGTGAAATTTAATATTTAAGATGATATTTATTTGGACTAAGGATAATGACGATGAATGAGCATAAAATCAAGCAAGCATGAATTTAAGCATAAAAGTATAAATAGACGGATAATCATTCAAACAATGATTGATTTCATATATTAGAGAGTCCTTTCGGCCTTTAATCTTTAATATATAAAATGCATTAAGATTGATTCAAGTATGAAAGTGATGATGATAAAATCCCTTAATCAAGTTCGTTAGACATATGATTAAGTGTTAAACATTTTCTTATCCTGTTTGATAAACATTTTATTAGTCAATTCTCACAAGACTAATATCGAATTGCCATAGACAAACAATGCTAAATGTAAACATATTGGCGGAATCTTTTGACCTATATCCACTAAGTATGATTAATCAAACATAGAACAAGTATCCGGATGATTGAACATCGAATTCATCATTATCACATTCATAGGCAAAACATTACGGTTTATTCATATCATCATCCATATTAGCCTAAATAAATATAAATGACTACTCCATATTCAAAGCACTTAAACACATAACAAGCATCATAGATTCAGAAAACATTATATTCAATAAGGATAACATGGTTATACCGAGTCCACAAGCAAATAATATGGCTTATTACAAGAACTTCCTTGATCCAGATACTAGTTTAACTCGAATTACAACTAGTAATACTTCTCCTTCACCAACTTTGGCCTGAATTTCGTCCTCCGGTGTGACTATAACCTGGAAATGATGAAGATTTTTAAAGAATTCTTCAGCCTTTCCGCAATAAACTTCTTCTTATTTTGATAGAAATTTTCCTAAGAACTCTAAAATAATTTGAAAGATTATTGTAAGGAATGGGATCAAAAATGGGATGCTTTACTCCTTTAATTCGTGCCCTTTTTATAGCTAAACATGGTGCTTCAGTTGTAGAAATTAGGGGAGTGAAGAGTTGCACAATCATTTATGATTTGGGAGTAACTACAGGAGAAGTGCGCCACAAAAAAAAATTGTGCGTTGTACTTGGTCATTTAATTTAATTGCATTTAACCTGCTATGAAGTATGCCGCACTTGGTATAAGTGCGCCGCACTTTGGCTCTTTTCATTAATTCTTCATCTCTATATCCTTCCATTGACGACCTTTAGCGTATTTAACGAAATATCTTTGCACTTTTAGTCTTTTTTGTCATTCTTGGTCCTGAAACAATTATTCAACAAACAACCAAACTTGCAATATTTCATGCGATAATATATATATATATATATATATATTTATATATTATATATTTTTAATATATATTATTATATTATATATATATATATATATATATTATATTTATTATATTATATATCTATTATATATATATATATATTCGAAGGATATTTATGTTGTATATTTGGAGCGTTATCAAATCCTCCCATACTTAGCTTATTGCATGCCCTCAAGCAATCAAAGCGAAAGTATTTTGTTTTATAAAACAAATTAATGATCACAAGTATAGATAACGCAACAAAGCAACTCACGAATTTTATAGATAAGATTATCTTCACACTCGCTCAATTTAGTGAAATGGATAGTAAACGAAAGTCACTCATACGCACAGTCATGAAATGTTCAAATTACCATAGACCTGTACAAGAAACTAAACTTCACCGACATGGCGTAAGCACCAAACATAAACATCAAAAGAGGTAATTTATTTAGTGATATTATTTTTATATATGTTGAAAAATGTTTATAATAAAATCATAATCCACCTTATCTGTAATGTAACAAACTATTCCTTTACTTTATCACTTTTTTTTATTCTTTGGCTTATTTTGCCTTATTTCACTTTCACCTAGGAGAAACTTGCTTTCCCCCCATACTTAGGATAAGCACACTACTTCAAATGAACTTAGAAGTTTGCAACCTTCGCACTTCATTATGATAGCGATACCAACATTTACGCTCTTCAATTCGTACGGATAAAATTTCAGATAATTTAATTAAAAAGATTTTTGAACAAAATTATTGTATACTTATATTTATATTTTTATCACCTCTTAATCAGTAAAATGTTTATAACACGCGAACCTGTTCCTACTGCGGTCTCGTAAAGATTTCAGGCACAAGTTTTAGAATTAACAAATCAGCGGCACACTCATATAATTTTAA
Source organism: Tanacetum coccineum (assembly GCA_026074375.1). Lineage (NCBI taxonomy): Eukaryota > Viridiplantae > Streptophyta > Magnoliopsida > Asterales > Asteraceae > Tanacetum > Tanacetum coccineum. The sequence goes on along the minus strand of BQNB010006717.1, from coordinate 46,252 downwards.
ATCGATACCAAGCTCAGAATGGGACAAACTCAAATTAACAGCCGTAATTAATGACGGATGAGATACTTGCAATTACATTCAAACCTTAACTCCAGAAAGCTAAAGATAAAAATCATCTTTGGTATCAAAGATGGATACCTGAATTCTTAAGATCTAATTCTCACAATTTTTCTGGGTGGTATAAATATGCTAGTAATGTTATCAATCCAGAGTCAGATTGCTTGTATGTGATCACTAAATTGTTATTTTTCAAAAATTCTCATTTTTCATTTTTTTTAAAAATCTTTTAAGATAAGTGCTTTACTTTTTCATTTTATCTCCACCCCTATACTTAATATGAGCATTGTCCCTAATGTGAAATATTACAGAGAAAGATAAAATGGGAAAGTAAAGTAATACTCCCCAATTGATGATGGATTACTTGAATCTTTGCTTCGCGTCATTTCGTCATACGTTCTTTTTTTTCTTTTTCTTTTTCTTTTTCTTTTCCTGTTACAAATATAAATATTGCATAGCACACACAAATAATAATATTCCTAATTAATTAATAGAAAGTACGATAATATTGTTTTGAATGTCAATAGAGGCATTTTACACACTATAGTAGTAATAATAATAATTATAATATTGTTTTTATTGAAATTGTTTTAAAAAAACATACGTGACCCAAAAACATGCGATCACACAACCAACTAGTGTCATCTCGACACTACTCATCATCCTGCTGCTGCTGTTGATACTGCGGTGGTTGGGGCGGATACAATTGATAATACTGATCATACTGCGGTTGAGCATATCCATGTGGGTTGGAAGCTCCCTGTAGTGGACACTGTAAACCCCAACCATGTGCTCAAATACTCCAGCATACCTGTCCTAATGATACGACTGCCTATAAGCCATCCTCTCAATCGCTCCCTGGCATATCTCCATACTACCCATCCTCTCGTACAAGTCTTGCATTGATGCTCTTTGGGCTCTCGGGATAGCAACTCTAGGTACATCCGGCTGCGGATCCTCAGGAATCAGTCTACCCTCAGATTCGATCAACTCTCTTAGCGTAGTAGTATTTAAATCTCTACAGTAAATTAGAGCACTCAAACTCCTTATCACCTCATCACTCAACACCCTTGCCTTCCTAGCAAGCTTCATGATAAACTGTCCATAACAAATCTGACTCTCCCTCTAAGTACCAGCTCCTTTTCTTTTTATCCACCTCGCATTCAACCAAGCAACATTCGCATACCCATTTTGGTGTCTAGCATCAAACATACTCAATAGCCACAAATCATTTTTCTAAACTTTTTTCATACCCAGTTGTCCTTTGAAACAAGCTATAAGTGATCATTTTGTGTAACACCCTTAAAATTGGGTTTCTATTGGTAGAGGCTTGACTCCTTGACAAACTAAGGTTTTCCTCCTGACTAATGCTCAACCAATACTCTTGAGCATTAAAATTCTCATCACTACGCAATCCTCCTTGAAAATACACATCAAAACCTTCCTCATCAAGCTCCTTAGCATGATATAGTCCCAATCTATGAGCAAATTCCAACAAAGTCAAACTATGAGCACGACCACCAAGTATGGTTTGCAATTCATCATCAGCACAAACTTCATCAAATTCATAGGGTGAATAAAACTCATGGCAAAGCTCTGAATAAATTGGTTTATTAAAGTTAAAAGCTCTAATCCACGCCACAGAAGTGAATATTTATTCATTAGTTCCAGCCTCACATAACTTAATCCTAAACAATTCATCAATTTCTTCACCACACCTCATTCTATTTAGTACCTCCCAATTCATGAAACACAGCGAGTAAACATGTCTAGGGAGCAAGTGGGCTAATTTGGTGTTATACCTAGACTTTGTATCTCTGTTGCAGTCTTCCCAAAGTAAAAAATTCATGATGAACTTGTAGAAGCAATACCTCCTCCACGGTTTCGTATTGTCTAGAGCGTTTGGTTCTTGATGATCCGGCTTCATCATCATTTCCTCCCATAGTCTACACATAAAAAGCAATCAACAATAAAGTATATAGTGATGTTAGAGAACAATTAGCATCAATGGATGGGTTTTTGAATCGTTTTTAAAAGGTTTTGTGAGCTTTTGGTCTCATAAGTGCGGCGCACTTCATAGAAGTATGACGTACTTCCTGGAAAAATGGCAAAGTGCGGCAGTTTTATCCTAAAATCGGTGTACTTTCTGGGCTGGATAAAACAATTTCTTATTTTCTTATAACTTTCAACATTTAATTTTAAAACAAATTTATAATGATGAACAATACTTTTTAGATTTATAACAATTTTAGCATGCATTTGATTAACAACTCTTTAATAGCATAATTCGATGGGTTAATTATACACAATAGGCATTGATTTTGATTTCTCCTAATCTAATTATAAACAACCCTAATAATCAAGGAATTGAATAAATTAACAAGAAATAAGATTAAAGATGAAATTAACATACCCTAGGCATGAATAAAAACTTGATGGATTGATCTTTTAAAAAAAAAATTCAATTTTTGTGAGAAAGCCGACGGTTTTTTTGGTGAGTGTGTAAGTTTTATAAAGAGTTGAATCTTGTTTAATAAGTTTTATAGATGCGTACTTTGCTATTTTTAATATAAATTATATTTTTTTATTATTTTTATTATTATTAATATAACACAAACTTACCTCGTACGTTTTATAAATGTGAATATAATCATAAACATAAATTTATTTCAATCCATCAAAACTGACTCTTTTCTTTTTCATATTAATATTTGTTGGACTAATGTCCGTACATCAATGTAATCCATTATGGATTTATACAATTGATTTATTTGACTTAACATAAAAAGTAAAATCTGGAGTATATAGTTACTCCTTTATTCCAAACGTGGTACTGGTGTATCAACTCTGAAACCAGTTGGGTGACATGATGTCACTCAACTTGTGGTACTTTGCTAATTTCTTAGTTGTATTCTTTGTTACGAAAGCTTGGTCATATATATTTCCATATGGGTCGGTCAATCTGATCTCAGCATGCCACTGACCATCGCTATCCTCCTTTTTATTAAAACATCCAGTATAATCAGGTTTCCACTCAACATGTTGCAATGCGATAGGAAACGAACCAAGAAAACTAACTACTTTCTTCCAGACACATATCTTTCTAAACGGATTCATCACTTCCTATAAAGATAGAGACCGGTCTAATGGATCGCTATAGTTTAAGTACCTAGCAGGTTTTGGTCCGTATATCGGTGCTTTAAATTTGTTTTTTTGAAATTCATACTCCTCTTCATCATCACTGTCGCTTTTTGTAGTGTCCAAGCTTGTTTTGGATGCACGAAAGGTTTGATGGCAGGTTCCATCAAAAGTGGACATGATGCTTTCAATCGTGTTCACTATGTCACCACAAGTGTGTAGAAATCCTCTTCCTACCAGTATCAGTGTGTCTCTATTAATTGGCATGTCTAAGATGAGAAACTTTGCTATGATGGTGGTAACACCTACTTGGCACACAACATTGCTCAAAAGCCCCATTAGTTATGCCTTTGAGTGATTGAACATCGATATCCCCTTCTTTACATTATGTACTTCCTCTCTACCCAGCTTGAAGAATACTAGTAATATTTGATATATACAAGAACTAGAGAGAGAACTAGGTTGGAAAGTTTCTAGAGAAAGAAAGTAACATGGAATGGATGATAATATTATATGTGAGTGAAATGAGAAATGAAACAACCAACCACTATCTCCAAGGCATAAAGAGGGTATATATACTATATACATGGCCGGCCATAGGCCTTAACGGGCTTTCCATGGGCCTTGGGCCAGACTAGCTTACTAGACTAATCATATAACAAACTACGGGCTAAGACTATTACAACTTGGAAGTGACCAATACTTTTTTTGTTTCCAACAATCTCCTCCTAAGGGAGGTCACTCCATTTTACAAAATTTAACCTAGCATACTATGCTATATCTCTTAGTCTTCAGCTCGTAAACTTGACTTTCTCTTGTGAATATGTTGTAGTAATCTTTGACTTTAGGCTCGAGCTTGTTCCTTTATCTTTACTTGTAAGTGGAGATGTGATCTTGAGCACTGTGAGATCATCAACCAAGCATAATCTCGTTTCGCCATCTTGTGACTTTGTCATCTTGTGATCCTGTGACTTCTGGACCGACATGCTCATACCATTCTTGATTTGTTGACTTGGAAAGCTTTAATGTTGCATCTTTCTTGAAATTCTTTAACTTTAACACTTTGTCACTTCAAGAAAGACGTTCGGTATCAGAGTGATGAAAACTTCTTTGAAATTATTTAACTTTAATACTTAGTTGTCCAGCGAACCAAACGCTCCAGTCCTTGAATGTAAAATGTCAATTGAAATTCATTCAAGAAAGAACGTTGCAGGATTTTTTTGATGGAAATGTGTTTTACAATGCACCTCCAACTCCTGTGTTTGAAGAAGCAGAGTCATCTTCAACATATCATGATCTATCAAATATGCACGAGTTTAATCAAAAAACAGCGCTCAAGTGATAGGAAGACGAAGAATCGTCCAATTGAACAAGTTGAATGGATGATCCCCAAACCTGTACTGAAAATGAAATCGACATCAAACTGAGCAAGAAGTTTGTATGTACGCATTAACAGTGAGTATAATTAAACCAAAAAATATCAAGAAGCTTATGCATGATGCCAGATGATTGAAATCCATGCAAGATGAGCTTACCAGTTACAAACTCCTTTGATTTTGGGAACTTGTCGAATGTGCCTATTAGCGAAACATAATCGCATTTAAAGTGGATAGGAAAGAATAAGACTGATTTGAAAGCATGGTTATACAGAACAAGTCACGTTTATTTACAAAGGAATATCGTCAAGAGAAGGGAATCGATTTGAGGACTCTTGTGTTGCACCAGTTTATTCAAGACAGAAGCTGTCATAATTTTTAAGTGGCATACGCGGCTCACAAGAACTTTTCCTATTTAAACAAATGAATGATCCAAAACGACATCTTACTAAATGTCCACTAAAAGAGGAAGTTTTTGTTCGCCATCCAAATGGATTTTTGAACCAAACTTTCGAACCACAGGTAACATACGACTAAAAAGCTCTATACGTCTCACCACCAAGCCCCTAGAGCTTGGTATGACAAGCTTTCCTCATTCTTATTAGAACACCATTTTACAAAAGGTATTGTCGATCCGACATTGTTTACTAGAAGATACGGGGATGATATTTTATTAGTTCAAATCTAAGTCATGGACATAGAATTTATTAGTGTCAACATAAACCATGTTTGCAAAAGAATAGCAAAACAAATATGTAAATAAGCACAAACCCAGAATACTTTGATAACATGAGTCTATGGTACACGAAGATACATGGGTTTGAGCTAATTGCATATTCAGATGCAGACCTTGGATGGTGTAATGATGATTGTAAAAGTATATCTAGAGGTATTTAATTTCTGGGAGATAAGCTAGTCAGTTGGTCGTCGAAAAAGCAAGATTGTACAGCAATGTCAACTGCTAAAGCTGAGTACGTATAATTATCTGCCGATGTGCTCAAGCTAATTTGGATGAGGAGCGCAACAGCATGGATTATGGATTTATACAAAAAGAAAACAATATCGAGATTCATAAAGTGCAATCTGCATATCATGCAATCCTGATACAAACATTCACGTACAAAACACATATAACATTCGGTATCACTTATCAAGGAGCATGTGAAAAAGTGTACATTGCACTTTACTTTCAGTTGGGACGGAATACCAACATTTGAATTTTTATAAAAGCCCTTCCAAAGAGAAAGGTTTGAGTATTTGAGTTCATAGGATAAGGTATGAGAAGTATGACTCCAACTCAGATTGAACTGTTTGGGTTCAGTTCCTAAGATCCCTTCAGTCTTTCAGTTAAGATATAAACATAAAATCCTCCTAAGTCATAAACACACGCTTAAGTCTTCCAGTTTGATTACATTGAAGCTATCTATCAGCACACATCTTCAGGTCCTTGGAAATTGGGAGTATCTATCACTAGCTAGTTCATGTAGATGTACAGATCCTCGAATATGGCCCTTGGTTTGTAGCTACATTCATCTTGGTTGATGATCTCACCCTTTTGATATATATAAATAGATATAATAAATATATAAGTATGAAATCCGAAATGGATAAAAAATCACAAAGTAAGTATTCCAAGAGGCTTTTAAAAGATTTGCATTTATTCAAAGTCACAATTCCCTAAGAAACTACCAAAGACGTTATCCGTCCTCGAGTGCAAAAATTGAAAATCGAAGACGTTTGTGATCGCGTAATTTGAATGGTTAAGGATTTTTTGGATATGGGGATTAGTGATTACTAATTCTACAATTAAAATGCAAAAACGAGTAAGGAAAACCTAAAAACAAAGCTAAAAGAGATTAAAAGCTAAAAACGAGAACCGGAACTTACTCGATTCTTTAAAAACTAAAATTATTATAAAAATAACTCTACATGCAATATTAATTTTACTAATGCAATATGATAAAAGCAAATTTTGAAAAAAAGATTATATTTTTTTGACTTTTTAATAATTTTTTGTTATGAATTAAAAACGATTTTAAAAAGAAAAATTAATTAAAAATATTAAACTTAAATGGAAAATTCTAAAAAAATAAGGAAAAGTAGCTTGAAGGATGCTGGTTCTATGAAAAATAAAAGCTGGAAAAGTGGCTTAACTAATAAGCCAGAAATAAGATAAAATGAGCTTATAGCACAAACTAAAAAAAACAAGTATATAAACTAAATGTTGCACAACAATACCAGATAGGGTCCATACTTGTGCCACTGGGATTTGTGTGTTTGAGTGTATGTGACGAGTATGTGACTATAAGGAGGTTTGGGGTTCTAGTCCTTGGCCTCCCTTTTGCAAAAACTAGTTTTTTTTTCTTTTTTTGGTTAAACATAAAAAACTAGAAAACTAAGCAAAATTAAAAAAGCAACTTTTATGAAAATGGAAATAAGCACATAAAAAGGTGAAATAAGCTGGCAGTATTAACTATTTTACTCTAAGGATATAAAAAGCTAATTGTTAAGCATCCTAGGGCAAATAAGCTAAGGCAAAACCTAAATAAGCTAAAACAGAAGGACAACTATACTTAATAAGCACATATAAGCAAAAAGAAGCAATGGAAAACAATAAGCAACTTAGATAAGCAATAAGCCACTTAGCCTAAATCTGCATACCAACAGCTACAAGGGCAACTTTGGGGCTTATTTTTAAGCTCTAATAAGGATCTTTATGGCTTGGAGGGCCATATGGCTTAAAGCACAGCTAGGTTGGCTATCTAAAACAATAAAGAAAATGGAAATTTGAAATAAAAAATGAAGCTGCTAAAAAGGTAAGAAAAAGGGGTTTGCACAGGATGTCTACTATTTTTGTTTTTTTTCAGTGTCAAAAGGGCAATTAGAAGCCATAACTTAAGCTGGAAAACTAGCACTTTAAAATTATAAGCAAGTGAAAACAAATGGGGACTGACACCAAAAGAGTTTATGCTTAAAGTTATAAAAGCTAATTATAAATTATTAGTATCTAAAATTTTAATAAAGAAAAAGCTATTTTAAACTGAACAATGTGACTTAATGGGATTGACATATTTGATGTAAAAACCAAAGGATCACCTAAAAGACACATAACTATGAATTTTAAACACTAATAAGGACTCAAAAAACTAGAATCAAAGCCAGGGTCAAACACCTTGACTTTAATCAAATAATACGGCTTGGAGGGCCATATGGGCTTAAAGCACAGCTAGGTGGCTATCTAAAACAACAAAGAAAATGAAATTTGAAATAAAAATAAGCTGCTAAAAAGGTGAAGGAAAAAGGGGTTTGCACAGGATGCTACTCTTTTTTGTTTTTTTAGTTTCAAAAGGGCAATTAGCAGGCCTATAATTAAGCTGGAAAACTAGCTTAAAAAATAAAAGCAAGTGAAAAAAGATGGAGACTGACTCCAAAAGAGCTTATGCTCAAATAGCAATGATAAATAAGCAAATATGAACAAACTTCAACACATAATAAGCACTTTAAAAAGCAATAAAGGAATGAGCAGTTTAAGCACAATTTGGACAGTTTTAGATAAAAACACAATCAAAAGACATTTAAGCATCAAATAAGCCTAAGTAAACATAACTCACATGAATACGCATAACAAGCAACAATAAGCACAAAATAAGCAAATGAATAGTAAAAATAAGCAAAAATTTAAAAAAGAAACTTACAAAGGTCCTATGCTTATGGCAAGACAATAAGCTTTCCAAAAGCTTAAAAACATTTCCTATGTGCTTCCCATGAAGCTCTAAACCTAAGGCCTTCCTTAATACACCTTGCTCCTTGCTTTCTTGACAGATTCTTTGGAATATTTTTTTTTTTGGATTTTTGACTTTTTTGACAGAAAATAAAACAAGCTTTGATATAAACTTTAATGACTTAAAACTTATATAAGAGCTTAAAACAGGTATTTAAATGACAATAAGCTTAAATGACAATATTTAAAGAAAACATGTAAATTGCATAAAATTAAAGTGCAAGTAAATTTAAAGACAAGGAAAGTAAAAGACTGTAATTTAAAATGCAATATATTAAAAATTGGTACAAATCTTGGTTACAAGCTTTTGACTTAAACACAAAAATTCGACACCAACAAATGAATTAAGCTAACCTATTTTATACTAAGTCTTGGTCCTTTTGTGTGTTTCTTCAGAGAGAGAGCTCAAGGCTTGCATTTTCTTTGTAAGAGGGATAAAAAAAACAATCTCAACCCTAAATTATCTTGGTCAACAAGTCATATGATCCAAACCCTTGATCTTGTTGTCGTTTTCACTAGCCAATGGGACTTTGAAGGATTGCCAAGGTGGATAATGGTCCATGTGATGTGGGGATGGATTTGAGAGTGACATTTTGTTTGTAGGAACATTATACGAGGTAGGGAAGACAGTAAATAGTATTGGGTTTGTTTTGGGCGGGAAAGATGGTTTTAAGGTTATACAGGGTACAAGTTTTTGGGGGATGGCAAGTTTAGTCCTTTAATATGTATGTTTTGTTTGCATACAAAGTCCAAGTGGTGTAATAGTTTAGGGGACTTGCCAGATTTGGCCCCTCAAGGTGTTATTTGTGTTTGCAAGATTAGTCCCCAAAGGACTAACAGAGTTTATGTCAAAGGGGTATAGGGCTAACATTTGTTAAAAGGATTTGGGCTTAATGGTTTGGGCCGTATGGGTTATAAGGGGTTAAAAAAAAGGTTTTGGGCTCTTAAAGGACTTTGGCTTATATAATTGTAATTGTCATCATATAATATTTAAATGGGCTGACCCGACCCATTAGATGGGTACGGGTGGGCCTATTTAATATTTCCTCGGTTTCGGCTTTGACTTTGACTGTTGACTAGACTTTGACTTGGTTGACTTTTTGACTTTGTCTTTTCACGCTTTTCCATTCCGTGCTCGGTTTTGTCATTTTTGGCTTGATTTTTCGTCCTTTTCTCGGATATCCATTTCCTACACAATATAGATGAAAACATACAAATACAAAGTATTTTTGGTACGTTTTTGGTCATTTAAGTCCGGTTTTAAAGGAAAAGGGTATGTGTATTTACGCACATACCAAAATCTCCCATACTAAACTATTGCGTGTCCTCACACAATGCTATAAGTAAGCACTTAGAAAAACTAAGAATCTCGATCCCCCTCGACTAATAACCTCGAAAAGTAGCTAAGTGTTCGTCAAGGGAAGATAAAGAATCAAGAGTTTAGAAAAGCCCCGTTTTTACCATTTTTTAAATATACACTTATTCCTACACATATTTTTGTTCTTTTCATTTTTCTCATTTTTTGTACTTTTCATATTAAGCAACTAACTAGAACGTTTGACTTTCGTTATTTTTATAACTTTTAGGGATCATAGAACAAGATGCATTTCAATCCTAAAATGCCCCTAAAAAGGATAAATTCATCGTCCCCGACTTTTCACTTATTCCAAACCAAGCTTAAAACGAAATCACCGCTAAATATGAGTTAAGATGCTAACACTACTCATATTTGCAACTTGTGAACTTTTCGCTCCCGACAATTATTATATATTAGGTGAATGTGCCATTTCGAATTTCAACTATGGATCAACGTTTTGCAAAATTCTATGCTTCACGTTCCACCCGAGAATAATGAGTTTGAAGGCGAGATCATCCCATGTAGCGACTTTCGTCTCGGCACATCCCAACCTTGCGGCTAAGTGACCAGGCTTTTGACACCCCACAGAGACTAGTATCGGGACTCACGGACCTTTGGTTTCAAAAACTCTTAGGTTTCCCGTATATACATAGCTTATTTAGAAAAACTTAAAATAAAATAGTCTTAGTTCAAAAGCATATTTAAATTTAAGAAAAAGAGATTTTCCCTATATTTATTAACTCACATTTACTACACTTAATACAATTATTCATTCTTAAGGAAATCCTCGACCTTTTAGAAGGCTGCAACATCGGTTGTGAGCCGGCAAGATGCAGCAAACTTTTATCAGTCTCGGATTATTATTCTTACTATGGGCTTTCTTTAGAAGGCTGCAACATCGGTTGTGAGCCGGCAAGATGCAGCAAACTTTTATCAGCCCACAGTTTATAATTATTATTACCACAATTTTTTCATTTTTTTCCATTTTTTTTTCACTTTATATTACCACGATATAGAGAAAATTCCGTTTTAAAAAATTTAAGTATAAATTTGAACTAAAATTATTGATATCGACTATAATTCAAAAATTATTGATTTAATTTTATTTTTCAAAAATAGCACGTATTATTAGTCCGGTTAGAAGCTTATGGGAGAAAAAGCCACAAATTACACACATGAGCTCTTAAGATTTCCAAATAATCCTTGTTTAGCATCTAACTCATAATTAACTCTATCATTTTTCGTTCTTCGCAAAGATCCGCGAACGCTTAACTGCTAAATCAATATGGAAGAACAGACATGAGCAAATGAATTCTATTATAAACTGCTTAACTGCTAAATCAATATGGGATGACCTGATACTGTATCATGAGGGCCCCTCTGATGTGAAAGAAAGTAGGGACATGGACCTGAAATTGTGCTATAAAACCTTTAAATTCAATGAAGGTGAATCTCTAACACAAACTTTCACCAGATACAAAGCTTTGATGAATGAGTTAGTAAATATTGTCATCAAACTTTCAAAGCTTGAAATAAATACTGGTTTTATTATTGGGTTACCAAAGAAGTGGTTAAGTTTCTGCCAAAGTCTTAGAAACACAAATAATGTAAAAGATTCTGAGCTTGCTTCTCTATTTGGTAAACTCAAATATGAAGAAAACCTTATAGACAGTATTTATGAGACTGAAAAGAATAAATCTCTTGTCTCTGCAACACCTCTGTCAACTGCTTTCTTCTCTTCCTCTATTATCCAGGACTTTCAAGATAGTTCTAATGATGAAGAGGATACAAGAAGCAATCATGAGTATCTGAATGATCTAGAGGAAGAATACCAAGCAAGAGCTCTTTTAGCCAAATCTAAAACATTCTTCAAGAAAGGTACTCAAAGGTTCAGCAGTGCATTAGCAACTGACCAAACTGAATGTCACAAATGTGGCAAGAAGGGTCACTTTGCAAGAGACTGCTGGTCAAAAACTTTAGTTTCCACATATCAGTCACCCTTTCAACCAAAACCTTTCAGTTCCCCTCAGCACAAACTTGAACTAACGCCTACCAAAGACTTTGAAGCCAAATACAACAAAATCAAGGCTTAACTGGCTCTCCTAAGTTCAAGTGCTTCAGCCTCTAAAGCTTCTATGGTAAAGAACAAAGGTCTTATCGCTAAAGCCTATGAATGGGATGAAGAAGAAGTGACATCAAATGACAATAAGATGGTGGAAGTGAAAGTACTCATGGCACTAGCTGAAGAAAACGATGTTGTCAGTAAAGAAAGTGCCAGAAATGGTGAATAGGTAAAGATCTCTATGAGAAATGTACACACTCTTTTTGAAATATAATGATGATAGAAAAGTGTCACGCCCCACCAAGGCGGAAACACGAGGCGCGACGAGAAAGGGGAACATCACTACACATTGGCGTCTATATAGAGAAACTAAAACATGCATAAAATACAAGGTATAGACACGCAATGTCATGAAAATACCCGAACACATCAACAAAATCTAAAAGGCGTCTGACGTTGAAATGAAGGCAGTTCATGTCAACGTCATGACATGCAAACATTCATACGTCCAAAACAAATAACAAAATCTAGATAACTAAACTTCGTCAGTTCCCTACGGTCCATCTAGCCACTTTTCCTAACTTTAACCTCATCTTGATGAATACCTGAAAATGATGCTTATACGTCAACACAATGGTTGGTGAGAAACATAGGTTTTCAGACACACATATTCAATCCATTAGCAAAAATCATTAACTGAATTACTGTGATTATAAAACAATACTTTCGCAAGACAATTATGCTAACTAACATACAAGCTAACATGCAATTCAATCCAAATCCAATTAATCAAACTCTAAGCAGACGACCTCAATCACTCTTGGATCAATCTAAATCCTTTTTCCCTCTAGCTCAGGCCGGAGATACCGGCAAGTAACCCTCCTGACTAGGCAACATCTCAATATCACATCACATAACCAAATATCTTTCCTTCTAGCTCAGGCCATGGATACCCGCAAGTAATCCACCTGACTAGGCAACATCTCAATATCACATCACAAAACATGTAGCACATAATGCATATGAGTCACATAATAGTCCATGCATTTACACTAACACATAATCACAGAAATTTAAAACTCATTTCAACACTTGCATCATTTCCATCCCAAATTTAAAATAATGTAAAAAGTGGGACTATGTAACTCACTTGAATGTTCAAAACGCAGCTTCCAATTCCTATCATGCAACTATACAAATAAATAAACACGGTAACACGCGACCAAGCTAAAATCTCTAGTCCATGTAACACACATATGATGGATTTCTAAGGGTTTGATTAACCATCATGGGTCACCCTGACACCATGCCCAACCTTAACCACTTCATTAACACATTACACTAGTCAACTATAATTTATTCAGAATTGAAGAATACTAGTGTATATTTACTAACTTAAAAACCCTACTTGCTGACCTTTATAATTTATAAGAAAAATCACCTAAGTTCATTTATAAGTTTACTAACTACTTTGTGATTCCTAACTACTCATTACATGTGCAACTATCCCAAATAAAATCCAACTTCGAAATTGTCCCAATTCAAATTTGATTGCACACTAAAATGTATGGTCCTAATTACCATACTTAGACACACAATCAGAAGCTATCCTTCTAGGGTTTCTTTATATAAATATAGAACCTAATCACTGCAGATTGGCTAACCTTAATTTCACTTTTAAGTTAGGGTTTTACCCTCATAAACATGGCCTAATTCTGACCCGTATTCACTTTTTTGACAACTTTTTTGTAACCAATATTTAACCAACTTCCAGAACTCCAAATCACTCGAGGCCAGACTTTTTGAAAAATAAACTCTTTAAAGTATTGAATCATATCAAAACACGTTTTTAACATCTAGATATCATCAGTTGAACACAACCCTAAATTCTGCTCAACTCTAAATCATGTTCTAATGCAAACCCTAACATGCAACATGCATGATCATAACCCTAAACTAACCCTAATCATTATACTATCATTAAAGTTCATATATAATCTGTATTTTATGTAAACCCTAGATTCATCACATTATTTGTTACATGATTTCAAAAAGATTAAACAAAAGCTTAATTGAAACATACCTAAACTTTTACTTGATCACACTTGAATCACACCTTGAATCTTGATAAAAATATTTTTTTTTCTTCTTTTGGGGGATTCGACCGAACCCAGGGAGAGAGGGAGAGAAAAGTGATTTAGGGTTTTATTGGTTTTTTATTTATAATCCTTAGAATCCTAATTATAGTCAAACTTTGTTTCCCCCTTTTTTTCTTTTATCCCTAACCGGCCGAATAAACTCCCCAATATATATATATTTTTAATTATTATTATTTACATAATTATCTTCATTACATTAAGTTTTTATAAAAACCTAAGCTAACTTGGGTAAACCTTTTTACATAAACGTAACTTACTAATCCTTCTAAAAATAACTTTTCATTTCACATTTCACTTTCTATATTTAGAAAGTCTACTATAAATATCCAAATTTCACTTACCTCACATATTTCCAACATGATACGTTTCTCATAAACGCTTAACACAAAATCATCTAATTATTGACGTAGCATTGCATGCAACACACCATTCCTTTCCAATATCACCATACGTGAACAAATGGAATACTCATCACCAAACACAAACAAACTCAAAATGAGATGATCATACACCTCAAAATAATATCATGCACCTATTCAAACCACTTAACACACGCATATAACACATAGCACAACGAGGAATCACACAAAATGAACTCTTAGCCATTTCTAAAGGTATCACTAACCTGATTAAATCACGGATGTCATAGTATCCCCTCCTTGAGGAAATCTCGTCCCGAGATTTAACTAGCAAGCTCAACTACTCGGTCCACGAACAACTGTTGATACTTAATCCTCATCTGATCTTCGTGTTCCCAAGTAAACTCAGGACCACGTTTCTAATTCTACCTAACTTTCACAAGCGCTATTTTCCTACGTTTTAACTTCTTAATTTCTCGATCCATAATCTCTATAGGTTCCTCTACAAAAAGAAGTGTCTTGTCGACCTTGATCTCATTCAATGGCACATGCAAATTAGCATCCGTCAGACACTTTTTCAAATTTGACACATGAAAAGTGTCATGCATGCTACTCAACTCCTCAGGTAACCTCAACCTATATGCTACAAGGCCAATTCTTTTAAGGATCTCAAACGGTCCTACATATCTCGGTGCTAACTTATCCTTCTTTTCAAAATGAACTACGCCCTTCCAAGGCGTCACCTTTAACAATACCCAATTTCCCACATCAAACTCTAACAGCTTACTCCTATAATCAACATAGCTCTTTTGACGATCTCTCACCGCTTTGGGCTTTTCTTTTACCAACATGTCACACCCCGACAATGGTGGAAACTCGAGAATGGAACATAATGATCAATCATAACACAAGATAGAAAATAGAGAAAACTACATTGCATAAGCTTCAAGTGCTATGAAGACCATCAACCTTGAACAACCTCGAGTGAAGTCCCAAATCGCAACTAAAATCCATAATCTCTTACAATTATTCAAATGCCCACACAGGGATCCATAATCCAAACTCAATACAAAACATACAAATACTAGAATCAAACAACAAGCAAGCAAGACTTCACATGAAAATCTACTCGGGATACTTCTAAGTCTGCTAACACAATAACCAAACTATTGTTCTTTCACTTCACCTAAAAATGATACTCGAAAACCATCAACAAATTCATTTTGGTGAGCTCGTTAAGTTTGACCTTAAACCCAAAAGCGTGTGCCAATATTTTCAACAGTGGACAAGATGCTTATAATGACAGTAATCTATGCACACAACCTTAGCAACACATCATCCCGCTAATCAATAACCCTATGCAACTGTACGCACCCTAAAGGGGGCCTACCAGCTGGAGGCACTAAAATTAGGGGTAGGACCACCACACAAACCTGTAGGCGTACCCATTCCACTCCAATAATCACACAATACAGTGTAGGCGTCCATTCCGCTCAAACAATCATACAACACATAATAATTCACATAGCAGTCATTAAGCACATATCTTGTCCCAAAAACAAAACCACATTTCGCACAGATCAATTCAAAACATTTCAAAACACATTTGAGTATCATTTTCCCCCAACAGAAAAACAGTAAAAATAGGGCTACGAGAACTCACCTCAAGCAAGTGTTTAGCAACCAAATCTCAATCACACAAGCAAATGCAACGACGCCCGCACACGACCTAGTCCAGTTAATGTCACAATTTAATCATCCAATTCCAAAACAATCTTCACGTTTGATGCATAGAGTTTAGACGCGTTGTACAATTACCCAAAATAATTAAGTATGTGATAGGTTAGACGACATATCCCACAATCATATCAATTCTCTTACTCGATGAATACTTACTATACTATTTTAGAGAAATAGATAAGTAATATAAATAAATATTTATAATTAATAATTATAAATATATCTCGACAAGTCCATTCGGTAACCTTAGTCACTTCAAAATAATCATAATACGGTTAAAAATGAAACGTTTACTCATAATAAACACATTAGAGAAGTTTTGAGAAAAATTACATTTTTTGTCTTTTAGTGAATTTATTAAATAACTAAAATAATTAAATAATATTTTATTAATTAAAATCAAAAATCATGTTTTTAGAAAAATTTCTAAGTATAAACTTTTTACGAAATTTTGACATGACAACGCACATAAATCAAAACACATAAAGCTAGGCAAGTTAACTCTAACGGTTAAACTAACCTCGCTAAATCAAGGTTGTCACAAAGAAAATCCTGTACTAAAAATAAGTGCATCACAAGGGTGTGGGATAGTTATATGATCGAGGTGACCATAATAACAAATACATGTTTAAAATATAGGTTTATCCTAGTGCCTCTTATCATTTATCAAATCCTAATTCTCACTATGCGGTCTCGGGATGCATCATAAAAACAAGTTTTAGAATATAATACAATACCAATACACTCTCATATAATTTTAAACCGATACTAATGCTCTAGAAAAGGCGACAAAACCACATATGCATGATCAAATCCATGAACGCGACACATGATTTCTCATTCCTTAACTAGAGAAAGCTAAATGTAAAATTATCTTAGGTATCAAAGATGGATACATGAATTCTTAAAGATCTAAAGGCGAACCTCACATTTTTTGGGTGGAATTTTTAGAAGGTTTTTGTGCTAGTCATATATTTCTTATCCATGAGACGCTAATAATACTCAGTTTTCATTGGTATGTGCCATAAAAAAAAATTTAATTTGGGTCAAAATTACTTTCTACACTATGTTTCGGTATATTACACATCATTTTAAGGACAAAACTAATGCAATTGAAGGAATAGTTTCTAACGCTTATTTCCCCTACACTTATTTTGAACATTGTCCCTAATGTTCTTAAAAGTACCTGAATAAATGAATAAAGGGAAAGAAAAAAGGAAAATAAACTAGTACTCCCCTGGTTTTGCTCAATAATAAAGAAGAAATAGATGATGAGTTGGTTAAATCGTCATCCATGAATCGTCCATATGAAACTTCTAAGAACTCCAAAGCTTCTTCTTATCAAATATAACCTGCAAATCAAAGACAAGAAACAACTATACCGGGATAAAAATATACAATGATGTGATTAGGGTTTTGACTCTTTACAAAATCGGTAAAAGATATGTGTATGTGCTAAATGAATCGTGGTTTTCTACAAGTTTTAGGAAAATTACAAATTCTGGAAATTATACAAATTTAAATTTCAAAAATAATAGAAAATTCGAATTTTTCACAAGTCTGGAGACGCAACGCCGTCATGAAAAATCCTGACGTCGTCTCCAGACACTGTGAAAAATACACATTCGTTTTCTTGGAAAAAAATTCTACACGCAATCCTATTAGTTACCACCAAAATTATTAGCACAAACATATGACTCTAACAAACATGACACAAGACGCGAATTAATCTAAATAATTTATTTATATGTTTGAAATGGTTCTTATAAACCGGATATTTTCCCCTACACTTATTTGATGCAAAATACCTTTGATTGTAATTAAGATGAAGTTAAAAACAAAACAAAGCATGATCACATAATTTATACACATAAAAACAAATGATAAAGAATTAAAACACACATGACACTCCTAAGATGCGGGAAAATAAAAGATTGAGTTGCCTCCCAAAAAGCGTTTTCCTTTATTTAACGAATCTTGTAGCTAGACTCGGAGTCACATTCATAGGAATCATGAAAATGATCCAAGTCGATGATCTCACTTGGATTCTTTTTCTCGGACAACTTTCTAGTGGTGGAAATGGATTAGAAAGTCTTAGTGAATTCCTCTCCTGGATAATCAATCTAATCTTAGCATGCCATGGCTCCTCTCCTCCTTTTTGGTGGCTTGTTCCAATCTATCCTATTCTCTATCAATTCTTCCGACTCCCACATATTTCCCTTAAGATTTATTGGTATAAATCCTAAGAATTCTACCATCCTTCTAAATACTAGGACATCCTTAAATAGGTTAAGCTTGGCATCTCTTTTTTTTTTTTCTTTTTTTCTTTTTTTTTTTTTTTTTTAGAGATCCCATTTGTCGGGCAAATGGTAATCAGTGAAGTCCTTCTTAGCATAGTAAGGGGATCGGGCACCTATTCCATCCATACTAGGTCGTTGTGTATAAGCCTCTCGATTTCCTAGGGTAGTCTAATAAGGTACCTTTTCTTCTCCTATGTTGATTTCTTTAACTTTAATTATTGACCTAGTAACTCCTTCTCCTACTGCTATTTTGGCCTTTCTACAGTCTATTACAGCACTAACAATTGCTAGGAATCCTCTTCTTACGAGTAATGGGGTAGCAGGGTCTTTGCACATGTCTATCACATAGAAGTCATTTAAAAGTTTTGACCTCCCTATGTGGACTTCTACATTTTTAACAATTCATATGGGATAAGACTTAGTTCCATCTGCTAGCCCGAAAACGTGATCGGTCTCTTCTAGTAATCCACTTTTAAGCTTTTTGAAGAGATATAATGGGATTAAATTCACACAAGACCCTAAATCGGCTAAGGTATCAAAAGGCTTGGAGTCCCCTAGGCTACAAGGTAGGTGAATAATCCGGGATCCTTTATTTTCTCAAGCATTTTTCCTTGAATAAATGCGGACCCATTTTTGCCTAACTCCAAACTCTCCACATATTTATCCAGAATTTCATTATACATTGGAGTATGAGCTAGAGATTCAAGAACCTGTAAGTTGAGATGCAAATCCTTGAATTCATTTTCTAAAGCTTTTTTGAGTTCTAATGGTTTTGGTGTTCTAATTTCAATGACCATTTGCAGTTGGTCTTTTTGAAGATTGCTTGTTTGTTTGGAACACATTTTAATGGCATTGATCGAATTGAGGGGATGAGATAAGCTTTGGGGATCTTTCATGGGGTAAGAACGAGTAGACAGAACTGGAGAGATAGATTTAACATCGAGTTTCGGGTTCTTAACCGTGTCACTTAGGATTGCTCCAGTCATTTGATCATTGATGGCTTTCAAGAATGTGTCAATTTTATTAGTCATCTCGCCTTGTTGTTGTTTGAAATTAGCTTCAAACTTAGACAATCTAGCGTCTTGAGATGCCATAAAACTGGACACCAACCCTTTGAGATTTGATTGATTATTAAAATTTTGAGGATTGTTGAATAGGCTCTTCGAGAACGAACCCGTTGGACTAAAAACAATTAGGTGGGTTTAAAAAATTATTTTGAGAATTTTGAGGTTGTCTCAATCTTAGGCGTTGGGTGGTAACTTTTCATGAGATTATAGGGTTTCCAGTTTGTTTTGCTTGGGTTTGAAAGTGTAACACTTGCCTCCTGCTTCGTCTATACACGAGGATGCATATTTAACAATGCTTGCTTGGGATTTTCCATGTAATATTGAGTGCCATGAGGACCACTGCAGATCACGCATGAAGAAGTGATTTTGTTTACTTGAATGGATGATTTAGGATCAAGGTAAACTTCCATTAAGGATTTGGATTTGATTTTCCTTATTCTTTTTGTTTTTTTTTTTTTTTGTTTTTTTTTTTTTTTTTTTTTTTTTTTTTTTATTTGTTTTTTTTTTTTTTTATATAGATCATGAGTCTACGGTCGAATTAACGGGACATCTTGAGGCAAAGAGATTGCCTTGACCGGTTTAGCGAAGTCTCTTGGGTCATTCCAACTTTTGTTCTCATAGAGGGCTAGGTCCTCTAATAACGCCTAGGATTCTTCGGCATTCTTGTAGCATAGCTTACCACCAGCTGCTTGGTTCAATGGCTTCGCATTGTGATGGGATTTGGCATGGTCATAAAGATTTGGATTGGAGCCAAATATCGATGCATGGTTTGAGGGAATTTTTAGAGTAAGTCCTTGAAACGAGTCCATGCTTCAGAGAGAGATTTACCCTTATGTTGTTAGAACATCAAGATGTCATTTTGAAGTTTAGCAGTCCTTCCCGGTAGAAACAATTGAGCAAGGAATGGTGTAAGATCTCCCAAGTAGAGTGGATCCTGCTGGAAGACGTTCAAGCCAATTGCTAGCTTGATTGCGAAGGGAAAATTGAAATAAACACAGGCACGTCCTTTCCCTATTTGCAACATCAAGGTCAAATGAGTCTACAAGTTTTAGAAAATCCTTAAGATGTTGATTTGGATCCTCAAATCAAAGTCTGTGGAAAGAGCATCCAATTTGCACCAATTGGATGGTGTCGGATCGCAGAGGCACCACGTTGTTCCCATCAGGGAGCTCAATGGTGTTTCGATAGCCCTCATGGCTAGGGTTGGAGTAATCTCCAAGAGTACGAATAGGATTTTCGTTTTCCATGGAGGTCAACAAAAAGATTTACAAAACAAATGACACAAAGAAAAGATAGACTAAAGAAAGCTAATTGAGAGAAATTAAAATCTCACTAGAAAGGATTCTAGCAAATAGACCTAAGATAGATAGAGTCCGATCCTATACTATTCCTTGGCAGCGGCGCCAAAAACTTGATGCGGTCGTTGTAACACACCAGGTTTTACAACTCCCTAGGCAAAGTACATAATCGTTGCAGTGTAGTATAGGTAAGACTCGGGGGGTTGTTATCCTTCTTTAGGGGAATAGCGTCTGAAGGGTTGTACTAAACCTAACTATGATCTAAGAGTTTAATTGAAGATTATTTTTGTATTTTTATATTTCTATGCAAGCAGATAAAATTCAGGTTTTAGAGGTGGGTATTGGTTTAAACTAATTAAACTAATAATTAAACTAAACTACTTTATGTGGGAACTTGTCATACCCAGGTAATGGCGAAAACTCGGGAATGCAACATAATGATCAATCATAACACAAGATACAATATAGAGAAAACTACAATGCATAAACTTCAAGTGCTATAAAGACCATCAACCTCGAACTAACCTCGAGCGATGTCCCAATTCCTTTCAATATCTACAATCTTCTTACAATAACAAAAAGCCTCACAGGAGGTCCAAATCCAAAACTTAATCAAAACTTCCAAATACCAAAGCTAAATAAAATAAAACAAGCAAGATTACAAGAAAATCTACCGGGATATTCTAATAGCCTGCTATCACACATCACCAAAACTATCTCCTCTTTCATTCCACCTGAATATGATACTCGAAACGTCAACAATAATGTTGGTGAGCTCGTAGGTTTGATCTTAAACCCAAAAGTTTGTACCATATTTACAGTGGGACAATAGTGCTTTTCTGACAGGGAATTTATGCAAACAACCCCACGACATAGCTACCGATTGTCAAATATACCATATGTCACTTACGCACGTCAAAGGGGGGGTCCTACCAGTTGGAGCACTAAAAAAAAAAATAAAAAAAATTAAGGCAGGACCACACAAAACCATGGTAGGCGTACCCATCCGACTACAATAATCACACAAATTCTGGGAGGCGTACCATCCGATCCAAACAAAACATAGTTTCTACTGGGTAGGATGTACCCCTCCGATCCAATTATCAAGCAGTATATAATATTCACCATAGAGATCATAAGCACATAACTTGTCCACAAAAACACATTTCGTTCAATTCAATTCAAAACACATTTCACTACGCATTTGAGTGTCATTTTCCCGCCACGGAAAAACAGTAAAAATGGGGCTACGAGAACTCACCTCAAGAAAGTCTTTAGCAACCAAATCTCAATCACACAAGCAAAGCAACGCGCCCGACTAACGTCATAGTCAGTTAATGTCCCAATTAATTCATCCATTTCCAAAACAATCTTCCTGTTTGATGCATAGAGTTTTAGACGCGTGGTTGTATTAGTACCCAAATCAATTTAGTGGTGTGATGGTGACGACTTATCCAACATCATATCAATCTGATAATCTCAACGGTTACATAACTTATGCTATTTTAAAAAAATAGATATGATAATTTAAGTAAATATTTATAACTATAATTATAAATATATCTCGATAAGTCTTCGGTAACCTTAGCCACCTCGAAAATTATTCTAATATGGTTGAATTGAAACGTTTACTCTTAATAAAACATTAGAGAAGTTTCGAAGAAAAATTATATTTTTTGTCGTTTAGTGAATTTTTAAAAATAATTAAATATAACTATTATTTTTTTTTTACAAATAAAAATTATGTTCTTAAGTAAAATTTTCTAAGTATAAACTTTTTACAAAATTTTGACATGACTCGTACGTTCAACAACAATTTCCAAGGTTTCAAAACCTTATTTTCAACACTTTTCACAAATTCAACATTTTTCGACAAAATTCCAAAATCTCAATCTTTAACGGTTACTAAAATATTTTTCTCAAAATATCGTTCAATATCACTTCGCAAATACATTTTCACTTTTAAAAGTCCGTCAAAATTCTTATAACGGCCAAATATCGCTTATTGGCTTTTAGGCCCAATAAGGGTCCATTAAGATATTTAAAAGTCCAAAATACGATCCAAGTCCAAAACCAATGTTCATTTACACACATAAGCTTATACCAATAAGTAGAAAATAATCCGGACCAAAATAAGCCCTCCCATTAAGCCACGACTTAAATAGACTTATTGGGCCGTGAGTCCATAAACTCAAAATACGTATATTAAGCTTAAAATAAGCTAATAAACTACGTACCGCATTTGGTTACCACCATAAACCTCAAAAATAATCCACAACATACGCCATAACAAAAAATAGTCAAAATCACTTTCCTAGTGATTTTGGGAAAATATACGTGGCTATAAGCCCACTAATAAGCATGATATAGCTGTAAATTAGTTAATTAGTTATTCAAGCTATTATAAAAAAATATGTATCTAGCAACATTATTATTTAACATCACGCCACAACCATCAAAACTACAAAAAACCCTTATTTCTCCTTTTTATACCCGACGAACTAAACACCCTCCTTTGTTATTTAGTTCGCTCCCAAAAATCGATTTCACGTCAGATCAAACTTGCAAACTATATTATGCATCCAAAATAAACCAAAAGGACAAACGAAATTTAATTATTGAAAAAAACTTTACAGATAATCTTCAAAAATGTATATTTTGACTAGAAACCGGACAACCAACGTTGTTTAAATGAATACCCGAGCACTAGAATCTACCCAAAATATCACCAATCTTCATGTTTTTTGATCAAAATTGAAAAACTATTTGTTTGTGTGTGTTTGGTGTTCGGACGAACCAACAAGGGAGAGAAAGAGGAGATATTTTTTTGTGAAAAATAACTATGTGTTATTCAAAGGAGGATAAGGTTTTTTTATGTGTACCATACCATGGACACACTTCCTTAAAACTTTGCCTGATGTCTCTTAAGAGACTAGAAACCGGCATGGATCCAAGGGGTCTCGGGTCTTTTCTTTTCGTGTCGGGATCCACTTAAATACTGTAAAACTCAACGTAAAATTTACCCAGGTTAATTAGATTTTTATTCGCCTTAAAAATATCTTTTACATTTAACCTTGAGTATTCTCATCGGACTTATTTCACTTTAAACCCTTCAAAACTCATTTGGACATTAACGGACATGTCAGACTCGTTTTTTGGCATTTCTTAAAATTCACGGGTCAAACCACCCGGAATAAAAATAATACAATAATACCTTCCAAAAAGGGATTATTAACCAACTAAAACACAAATATCCCCCTACTCATAAAATCATCACCGTTCAACTGGTATAAATCTAATTAAACTGACAAAAGTCTAATAGTCAAAGGACTATAAATGAAATATTCAGAACACGAAAAGGGCAAAGGTTACATTCTACCCTCCTTAAAAGATTTTTGACCCTGAAATTCAGCTACTAACATCACTAAACAAATGCGGGTACTTCAATTTCATCTGTTCTTCACGTTCCCACGTGAATTCAAGGCCATGTTTCGAATTCCACCGAACCTTGACGATGGCAATCCTACTACGCTTCAACTTCTTAAACTCTTTTTCCAAAATTTCCACAGGGCTCCTTCCATAAAATTTTACTTAGCATCAAACTCGAATATAATCCAAAAGCATTGCATTGTTGGTTCAGCTCAAACCTTCTTATGGATTTGACACGTGGAACGTGTCATGGATAACCGTTCAATTACTCGGAAATTCTAACGATTGGCCACAGGGCTACCTTTTCTATATATCTCAAATCGTCATCAAATATAGGTGCGAACTTCCCTTTCTTCCCAATAGCGTACTACACATTTCTAAGGCGCATTTGAGCAAAGACATAGTCACTCTTACACTAAACTCGTATAAGCTTAACTTTTCTGGCGATTCAGCGCAGCCTTATGTCTATCTTTATCTGCGAGATTCTTCTTGGTTGTCTCTTGCACAACTCAGTCCTATCACTGGGAACCTTCTCAAACCTCAACCCTCATAATTAGCGAACAACACTTTCTACCTACAATGATTAAACGGAGCACATCTCACACTTGCATGATAAAACTATAGTCTATACGGAAACTTAACCATCGGAGATTGAACATCCCAACTTTCTCCAAATGTCTAAGACGCCCCCAAGTCTAGGATGCACGCTCTAAGCATGTCTTTTATAGTTTGAATAGTACACTCACTCTGATCATCGGTCTAAGGGTGATAATCCATACTCATGTCTAAACGGGTTCCTAATGCCTCTTGCATTGACTGCCAAAACCTTGATGTGAAACGACTATCACGATCCGATATAATCGAGATTCGCACACCATGTCTAGCAACTATCTCATTCAAATATAATCTAGCCAATCTATCAATCTTTTAATCCTCACGCATAGGTAGAAAATGAGCAGACTTGGTCAATCGGTCCACAATGACCCAAAGTGTGTCATGCTCACTACTAGGCCTAGGAAACTTAGTCACAAAATCCATAGCTATCCCTTCGCATTTCCATACGGGAATCTCAGGTTGCTGGAGCAAGCCAGATGGCCTTTGATGCTCAGCCTTAACCTTGTCAAACACTTACTAACATACTCAGCTATACCCTTTTCATTCCAGGCCACCAATACCTATCTCTCAAATCATAATATATCTTATCAGCTCCTGGGTGTACAGAGTACTTTGACATATGGGCTTCATCCATTATTCGGGTTCTTACCTTACCTTTCAACGGTACCCATATTCGATCCAGGTAATACAAAGTTCCATCACTTCTCTGTTCTATCATCTCATCCAAACCTTTCTGCAATCTTGCAGACTCATCCACAGCTTCCTTCTGAGCCGCCAGTATCCTATCCTTGATACTCGACCGAAGGATCATATTCATAGCTCTAACTCTCTTAGGATTTACTCTTTCCTTCCTACTTAGGGCATCAGCCACCACATTCGCCTTACCAGGATGGTAGCGAATTTCACAGTCATAATCACTAAACAACTCTATCCAGCGATGTTGTCGCATATTCAACTCTTTCTGACTAAAGATATGATGAAGACTCTTATGATCCGTATAGATGACACTTTTTGTCCCATACAGATAATGTCTCCAGATCTTAAGTGCAAACACGACCGCACCCAACTCCAAATCATGGGTAGTATAATTCTTCTTATGAATTTTCAACAGCCTAGACGCATAGGCTATCACCTTACCTCTTTGCATTAACACATAGCCTAGTCCTATCGTGGACGCATCACAATATACCACAAAGACTTCCGGTCCATCGGGGAGAGCTAGAACAGGCGCATTACACAACTTATCTTTCAAGGTTTGAAATGCCAATTCCTGTTCCTTACCCCAATCGAAAACCTTAGCTTTCTGAGTCAAGATAGTAAGAGACTTAGATATCTTAGAAAAGTTCTAAATGAACCTATAGTAATATCCATCCAATCATAAGAATGAAAGAACCTCAGTCGGAGTTCTAGGGGCTTTCCAATTCTTAACAGCTTTAATCTTACTAGGGTCTACATGAATCCCATCACCATTTATCACATGCCAAAGAAACTGCACTTCTCTTAGCCAGAAATCACACTTAGAAAACTTAGCATACAGTTTCTCCTTTTTGAGCAGTCCCAAGACTAACCTTAAGTGTTCTACATGCTCCTCTCGAGTCTTAAAGTAGATTAAGATATCCTCTATAAACACTATCATAAATTTATCAAGATAAGGCCTACAAACTCTATTCATCAAATCCATAAATACCGCTGGTGCGTTAGTCAGACCAAAGGGCATTACAGTGAACTTGAAATATCCATAACGAGTTCTAAACGCAGTCTTTGGAAAGTCATTCTCATGCACTCTCAGCTGATGGTATCCAGACCTAAGATATATCTTAGAGAAAAATTACGACCCTTGTAGTGGATCAAATAGATCAATTCTAGGAAGTGGATAACGATTCTTAACAGTCAACTTGTTCAACTCTCTATAATCAATGCATATCCTAAAAAAAACCATCCTTCTTCTTTACAAACAATACCGGTGCTCCCCAAGGCGATGAGCTTGGTCGAATGAAACCTTTGTCTTGGAGTTCCTTGACTTGTCCAGACAACTCCTTCAATTCAGAAGGTACCAAACGATAGGGAGACTTTGCTACCGGCATTGCTCTAGGGGTTAACTCAATCCGGAACTCAATTTCCCGAATAGGCGGTAATCCAGATAGATCATCCGGGAATACCTCAGGAAAATCTCTAACCACAGCAATCTCTTCTTGTTTCTTTTCACTAGCCTTAGCACTCATCAAGAGTCTCGCTTTCTTTTCCGGTCTCTCTCCTAATACTCTAAGCACCTTGCCATTTGGTAGTGGTATCCTCACTACCTTTTCATGGCAAATTATTTCAGCCTTATAATTAGACAACCAGTCCATACCTATAATCACATCAAAACTCCCATGTCCAAAAGGTATCAAATTGATGTCAAAGACATGAACCTCAATTTCTAGTTTACAACCCTTAATAACCTTATCAATCTCTACTAGCTGCCCGCAAGCTATTTCAATCTTATATTTGAAACCTAAGTCGCTGGGCTCTAAGCCTAACACAGGTATGAAAGTAGTGGAAACAAAACTATAATCGGCACCAGAGTCAAATAAGGTAGTGGCAAAATGATCGTTTAAAGTAAACGTACCCGTCACAATGTTCGGATCCTGGCGAGCTTCCTCTGCTCCTAACATGAATGCCCTACCCCTAGCCTAGTTCCCTTGGTTTCCACGACCTTGGCCCCTGTTATTAGAAACTTGATTTGGACGATTTTCTTCCTATCCTTGAGCTCTATTCAATCTAGGACAAGCTGACCTTACATGGTCGGTACTACCACACTCATAACATGCCTTAATAGTTGGGTTTCTAGCATTAACAGGATTTACATTCCTCAGCACACCTCTACAATCCTTTGCCAAATGACCCGGGAGGTACAGTTGAAGCATGTGCGACAAGGCCCCCTGGTGCATGGTAGAAGGTTCAGGTGGTACACTTGGGCCAAGTACCCGTATTCTCTCTTCCTATAAGGTTTATAGTGGTAGCAAAAACATTCTCATTCCTAGTCCTTTTATTATCATCCCTACCATTCTTATCCTTGCTAGTTTCTCCCACATTTCCTCTTTTCTCAACCTTCTTAATTGATTCATTCCTTACAGCCTCATCGGTCAGTGCACCAGAAATCTGCACTGCCTTCTGTATAGTCTTTGGTTCTGTTGCTGCCACCATCCTACGGATCTATGGAGCAAGGTCATACACATACCTCTCAATCATCCTACTTTCAGGAGTTACTAAGTGAGGAATTAACCTCGCCAACTCATGAAACCTACCAGTATACGCAGCATGGCCAGCCCCGACCATGACGTAATTCCACAACTCAGTTTCCAACTTTTGCATCTCATGACTAGGACAAAACTCTTATATCATCATAAACTTAAAGTCATTGTATGACATACTAATAGCAACTTCCTGGCTTATTGTGCAGATATGAGAGTTCCACCACGTTAAAGCCTTACCCACAAATGAACCAGCAGTGTATTTCACTTTTTGGTCAACACTACAACCACTCATATCATGCACAGACTCCATTTTCTCAATCCAACGAGTAAAAACTACAACACCTCCCTTACCATCATATTCCTTAGGGTTACAAGCTAAGAACTCCTTATATGAACAACCTACCCGGTTTCCATTCACTAACACATTTCTAACGTTCTCTTAAACGTTCTTATTAACCACATTACCATTCTGATTTCCAACATTTCCTCGGTTACTAACCTAAGCTAGCATGACGGGTAAGTGGTTCTGCAATTATTGGGCAATGATCATTGAGAAGTCGGGTGCTCCCCCATTGGCTCCCTCATTATCTCTCATATCTTGGTCATTTCCTTGACCATTCAAATCATCAACACGCTCAACATTACCTTCTCTAGGTCTTCTACCCCTTCTACCTCTACTAACCCGTACACCTGTTCCCCATCCTAATGATTCGGTAGCAGGCTGACCAGCACTTCGGGTCCTCATCCTTGGCGGCAATATCTATATGAGGGAGAACATGGGCAACGTTAGGTAGGCAGGAAGACTCGCATATATATAGAATATCTTACTATATATACAGATATACACATAACACCACCTTACGGTGTCAACATCGATTTGTGTAAACAACATTACTAAGTATGAGTGAGTTGTGATACGCTTATAACTACGTTGGCTACCGTACTTATATTCGCATCCTTTCCCCGTCATATTCAATATTGAGCTCACACATTTCAATGACTGACATAACTAAAGCACCAAACCGCGAACACGCGAAAGCAAACAAAAGTGGAACACCGCGCACATAGATCCTATACGCAACTAAACGACGGATCTTAGGTTATAGTCTAGGCCAATCCACCTAGTTCTTTATAACCTTGGCTTTGATTACCAATTTGTCACACCCCGACAATGGCGGAAACTCGGGAATGCAACATAATGATCAATCATAACACACGATACAAAATAGAGAAAACTATATTGCATAAGCTTCAAGTGCTATGAAGACCATCAACCTCGAACAACCTCGAGTGATGTCACAAATCGCAACTAAAATCCATAATCTCTTACAATTATTCAAATGGTCACACAGGGATCCATAATCCAAATCATACAAATACTAGAATCATTCAACAAGCAAGCAAGAATTCACATGAAAATCCATTCGGGATACTTCTAAGTCTGCTAACCAATCACCAAACAATTCTTCTTTCCCTTCACCTGAAAATGATACTCGAAAACGTCAACAATAATGTTGGTGAGCTCGTAGGTTTGACCTTAAACCCAAAAGTTGTGCCAATATTTCAATAGTGAAAAATAGTGCTATATGACAGTGAATATATGCAAACAATCTAGCATCATCGCTAATCAACAATCCATATGTCACTTACACACCTAAACGGCCTACCAGCTGGAGCCTAAAATTAGGGCAGGACCACACATAAACCTGGGTAGGCGTACCCATCCGCTCCATTAATCATACAAATACTGGGTAGGCGTACCCATCCGCTCTAAACAATCATACAGCACATAATATTCACATAGCAGTCATAAGCACGCAACTTGTCCCAAAACAAAACAACATTTCACATAGATCAATTCAAAACATTTCAAAACACATTTGAGTATCAATTTCCCCCAACGGAAAAACCAGTAAAAAGTAGGGCTACGAGAACTCACCTCAAGCAAGTCTTTAGCAACCAAATCTCAACCACACAAGCAAATGCAACGACGCCCGCACATGACCTAGTCTAGTTAATGTCCCAATTTAATCATCAAATTCCAAAACAATATTCACGTTTGATGCATAGAGTCTAGACGCGTTGTACAATTACCCAAAACAATTTAGTGATGTGATGGTTAACGACATATCTCCATAATCATAACATTCTCATTACTCGGTAATGCATACTTATACTATTTAAGGAAAATAGATAAGTAATATAAATAAATATTTATAATTAATAATTATAAATATATCTCGACAAGTCCATTCGGTAACCTTAGTTACTCCAAAATACTCATAATATGGTTGAAAATGAAACGTTTTCTCATAATAAACATATCTGAGAAGTTTCAAGAAAAATTATATTTTTCGTCTTTTAGTGAATTTATTAAAAAAATAAAAAATAAATAATATTTTATTATTTAAAATCAAAAATCATGTTTTCAGGAAAAAAATTAAGTATAAACTTTTTACGAAATTTTGACATGACCCGTACGCTCATACAACATTTTACAAGGCTTCAAACCTTATTTTCAACACTTTTTACAAATTCGACACTTTTCGACAAAATTCTAAAAATCTCAATCTTTAACGTTTACTAAACGTTTTTCCTAAATATCGTTCAATATCACTTCGTAAACATATTTTCACTTTCAAAAGTTCATCAAAACTCTCATAACGACTAAACATCGCTTATTGGGCTTTAAGGCCCAATAAGGGTCCATTAAGATATTTATAAGTCCAAAATCAAGGTCCATTTACATATATAAGTATATACTTATAACTAGAAAATAATCCAGACCACAATAAGCCCTCCCATTAAGCCACGACTTAAATAGACTTATTGGGCCTAATTGAGCCTGATGAGTCTGTTATGCTCAAAAATAGTATATTAAGCTAAAATATAGTAGTAATGACTACGTATCGAAATTTAGGTTATACGCCATTAAGCCTCAAAAATAGTTCACGAATATGTAGCAAATCAAATTAATCATAATCAAAATCACACCCTTTGATTTACTTTATATGCGGTGAGCCATAAGCTCTCAAAATAAGCAATAAATGTCTTAAAAAATAAGACCCGCAAATAAGATATACAATGCTATTATAAAAAAAATAAGCTATATAGAGAACATATATTATTTCATCCATTCGCTTGACTCACAACATCAAAACTACAGAAAACCTTCTTTTCTTTTACCTTTTTTAATCCAACGAACCAAACATACCCTTTTTTATTCATTTCGCTTCCAAAAATTGACTTTCACAACGATCAACTTGTACAACTAACATCTATGCATTAAAATAAACCTAAAAGGACAAACAAAATTTAAATTTAAAAACTTACAAGAAAAGCATCAAATTTGTATTTTTCGACACGAACCGGACAACCCAAATGTTGTTTAAATGAATACACAAATACTCGTATCAACAAAGAATATCACGTTCTCGATCAAAGTTGGAAAATTTATGGTGGATTATTGTTGGTGAGGGTGGTCGAACACAAGCACACACACTTAAGTGTGTGTTTTATTTTTTTTATAATGAATGGATAATGAGAGCTAGTGGAAGGAATATAATTGTACACCTTAAGACACATTATCTAAGATTAAGCCTCCATGTCCCCTCTTGACTACCTTGACCGGATATGGCATCCTAGGGGGTGTCGGGTCTTTTTTTTCGTGTCAGAATCACATAAATACTCGTAAAACGCAACCGTAAAATTTACCCAAAAGTTAATTAGCATTTTTATTCACTTTAAAAATACTTTTCTATTAACCTGACAACCCAAAATACAAATAAATACTCATAAAACTCATATGGACATTAACGGACATGTCGGACTCGTTTTTCGGCATATCTCAAAATTCACGGGTCAAACTACCCAGAATACAAATAACACAATAATACCTTCCAAAAGGGATTATTAATCAATCACAATAAACCACAACTCATCACAATACTCATAAAAATCACCACCGTCAACACGGTACAGAATCTGAATAAACTGACAACGACGCATATAAATAGTAAAACTTGATAATCTAAATTACCTACACACAACGGTGCATCAAGTTTTTGACGCCGCTACCGGGGAGTGAAATTGTTTAATACTTATTTATTTATGTTTTTGACTAGATTTATTGTTTTTGGTTTAGTTTAGATTAGTCTGCATTTGTATAATTTTGCATATTTTTGTGTTTGTTTTTCTGCATTTAGTTTAGTTTTTTATTAGTTTGTTATTCTGTGTTTCTAGTCAAGTTGTTGTAGGAATGGACAACCCAGGTACTACTATGCAAGAATATGTTCAATTCAAAACTGAAAAAGCTCTTAGACACGATCAAGTTTATAACTGAAAAACTGCTAAGTATGGTAAGACCAGTTGGTGTCTTAATACTGTAGACACCGACATCCTCAGATTATTTGAAACAAAATTCCCAGCTATAATCTGTGATGATGCTTTAAAATTAGAGTCTGCTTTCTCTTCTAAACCCGCATTAAATTCTCAACTTATCAATAAAGTTAACCTGGAAAATGAAACAACATTGCCCGAACTTGGTTATGAAGAATATAACATTTATGTCAGAAAGAAAAGCTTTAAAGAAATGATTTAGAAAAAAAAATTCAACATCTTAAATATTGGTGAAGATTTGTTTTCTTATGAAATTTCTTCTAATAATAATTTACAATTAAGAAAGGGCAATGAGGATGATAAAATAGGTATCATACAATAGTAGATATCATTTTTTGAATTCTTGAAAACTTAAAATCTATTATAGAAAACACAAACAAACTAATTTACAAAAAAAAATCTAATTTATAAATATGTATATTAACAAACTACATAATTAAAACTTCCTCGCATCATTTTCAGTTTTCAAAATTTATGTTTTATTTAAAAGTTTACTAGATGAGTATATGCGCAAAGCGACGGTGTATAGCGTTAAAACACTTA
Source organism: Tanacetum coccineum (assembly GCA_026074375.1). Taxonomy (NCBI): domain Eukaryota; kingdom Viridiplantae; phylum Streptophyta; class Magnoliopsida; order Asterales; family Asteraceae; genus Tanacetum; species Tanacetum coccineum. The sequence goes on along the minus strand of BQNB010006717.1, from coordinate 13,337 downwards.
ACTAAAATATCACTATAAATATTTGATACTAAAAAATCTTGTTGCTATGCACGAGTATTCGTCTGGTGCAGTTCTAACGGGTTTATTCGGTTTTAATTTAAGTGACATTTAATAGGTTGATTTGATTTAGTTGCCATGACATTTAACCGAACAGTTCATAATTTCTTACTAATGTCTGTCTTACTAAACTGCAATGTGGTATATATAACAGAGTAACCGGCCAAAGCATCATATTACTCTTATATACAATTGTCGTCTGCAAGATGTCGCATTGGCCGGACAATGCCGTTGTAATGTAAGAAAAAAAGTTACAAAACAATCCCCTAGAGTGTGGTGAGTTACGAAAACCACCTTTAACTTTTAGCTATTTACGGCTTTTTATATATAACATGTTTTATTTATCAAACATCTAATGATTCCTTTAATAAAAAATATACCGCTGAAAATGCCTCAAAATTACGAACAAAATGAGTCAAATATTGCAATATTTTTTAATTACATGCGATTTTATAAGAATTATTGAAGTTTAATATATAACTTTTTTTAATTTAAATCATACCCTTGAACTATCTAAAAATTTACAAAAACTACTTTTGACTTTAATTTAAAAAGAAAAATTAGCGAGACCCCTGGACTATTTGGCGAGTTCTGAATATTACCATGTACTATTAGCTATTTATGTTTTTTTTATATAACAATTTTTATTTCTCAAATATCTACATATATGTCGATTTCTATATATAATACTACATCCGTCTCAAAATAAGTGTCTAATTTCACTTTTTAGAGTCAAACTGATTCAACTTTAACCTTAGCTACTGTATTTTTTTATTATATAATAGTTGATGCTACTTCCCAGACGTAATTACCATCAGAGGTCTAACAATTGCCAAAGTCACCTGCTATTGATCAAATCATGATCGAAAAGAATGTATGCTTCATGTAACAAATTTATAAAAATCCATTGATAGGACCCAGATAGATCATTGCATACAAATGATCTGAACTAAATAAAACATTGACATCCTACTTCAAAAATAATTACCAAATTTATAAGGCTTGGTAAAAATTGCATGTTACTGTTCGTAACAAATGTATACTTATGTCGGGTCCTATCCTATAACTAGTAAGATCAAACAAAAATTTCATCTATTAAGTCTCTGGGAAGAGTGTTATTAATCAGCAAGATACTCTTTCCAGCTGGACCTAAATTGATAAGCAGGGTTGTGTTGTGCCCTAGAGGATCCTATTTATCTGATATCTAACCTCGTATGTGTATACATCTGAAACATAAGTAATTAAAAGTGGCTGCAAATTACCTCAAACTCCTTTCCTTCATGATAATCAATATCCATCTTTCCCATTTTGGGTTGCATGTGCTCACGCTGCTTCTGTTTAAGCTTCTTATTGTCCTCCTTTTCAATGCATGCCTGCCAATAGATGCAAGAAAAGGGTTCAACAGGCTAGTAACGTAACATGGTCTTATAACTTGAATCTAACATATGGATGTTAGAATAATGAAAACCCCCGTCAAAGGTATTGTATTATTGATATGCTTTTATAGTGTAACATAGAATATATTAGAAACCCTAATGGACCCAACCCACATTCGGGCTTGGGCCGTTATATCATCTAATACTCCTCCGCAATCCGAGCGGCGAAATCGTGAAAGCTCGGATTGGATGAGAAAGCTAAATATACATTAAACAATAAAATTTTTGTTGATGAAGACCTTCGACAGCAAGCGGAGACAAATCGTCATCTGTAGTAGCAAAAGCAAAACAAAGCGATAGCAAAGCAAAAGCAGTAAGCAAATAATTAATTTTGATGACGATATCCGACAGCAAACAAAGTTTAATCTTCATCATGCAGCAACAACAAAAAGAAAAGAAACAAAAATAAGGTAAAACATAGACTTTTAAAAGAAAAAAAAGGGATAAAAGATGGCGGCTAGGGTTTGAAGAGGTGGCATAAAAGAGGCGGCTCAACTTAGCCACCTAGGTCTGAGGATCAGACCCGCTCCGATACCATGTTAGAATAATGAAAACCCCCGTCAAAGGTATTGTATTATTGATATGCTTTTATAGTGTAACATAGAATATATTAGAAACCCTAATGGACCTAACCCACATTCGGGCTTGGGCCGTTATATCATCTAATAATGGACACTACTATCTTTAGCACACAAACCCATGTCAGGAAAATATTTACTATAAAGGTGTGATTTATACAATAGGATGAACCAAGATCCATTGTCACTCCCCTTCTTTACAAGAATCTTGCAGACTCTCCCTAACCAAAGATTATGTGTTTGACCAAAACAGGAACTTAAAACTGTAATAATATTTATCTATTGTCACATGTCATCCCTCCATTTGGTGTTGGACAAGAGTATCACTACTTGGAACTGCAAAAACATTAATATACATAAATTTGTCCGAGCACAAATACCTATACTATTTGTATTAATCAACTTCTTTCTAAGTATAATAGAGATAATAGAGTAGAGTACCATCCGATTCCCATTCACACGGTTTGAAGAGTTAAAACTTAAAATGTTTTATCAGAAGTTGATTAACGAATTTTTAATCCAAGGGAAAAAATCAAAATTATATCTGAGGATAGATAGACAAAATAGTAGTTCCACATTACAAGAAAAGGATTATAAGATCTTACTTGTCTAATTTTCTCAATGCCTGTGGCTGCAATGAATTCAGGAAGTTGAAATGGTTGTTTCTCAATACCACGCTTCCCCTGCCAATTCATACAAAGCAATAAAGCATGATGAGATCCAAAAAAAGTTAATAAGTAAAAAATATACTACAGTAACATTATATTCAGACAGCCATAGATGTCCTGACAATGTCAGAAACATAAAAGTCAGAGATCATTTGAAAAGTATGCTACGGCGATGCACCAATCAGTGCATAAATCTCTGAGATGCAAAGAGATAAATCAGCATTCGACGTGCACACACTAAAAAGTCTCCACTATACATGATACAAGATAGAAAGTATCTCAAACACTAAGGCGGCAACAGGTTTGCATATGGTTTAGAAATGGGCATCGGTTCAAAAAACAAGAAGAGAAAACGCACCATAGTTTCAAAAATACTGCTTGTTTAGTAATTGGAATTATTACTGAAATTTTCTTGTACAAATAAAACTAACAATAAACATCAAATTCTTTATAAACGCTACACAAATAAAGTATAAAAATTCCTCAAGTTTATTTTTTGATGATTGCAATTTCAATCAGTTGTTGATGTTTGTCAAAACCTTCGTCGGTCTCTATTTTTATGCAGATGGTTATTTTTTCTATTATAACGAAGATAACGAATAACTAAATTCTGCAACCCATAACCTTGAAACAAACACCAAACCCATTGATTCATTTACATACCCTCAAAAGAAACATGCCCTAACTAATAAAGGTTATATAGCATCATGCAAATGCCAAAGTCCAACCCACATAAACCATATATGAAAAGAGAACCCATTTAAAGGTTCCCATTGCATAACACCTACATGTCCAGGCTCCAAGGTTGTCACAACCATTCCCCTGCAAGAACCACATATATTCATATAAGACAAACCTCATCAAGTTATCTTTCATCACACCTTGCCTCCCCCCCCCTATCCCTCATTTTAGTGCAATTATTATACAGGAAACAAGAAGTAGACACCATTCAATGCAACTTATTCTGGACACACTAACTATTTTACTTAAGGTGACATACCTGCAAAAATCTCCGTTTTTGGCACCAATGTCTTGGCACATGAACAGTATGTTGGAACATATAAAATAAAATTTGAAACAGCGACAGTTTTTCTGTCACAAAACCGTTGCTAATGAACGTTACTATTGTAAAGATGCACTGAATCGTTTTTTCTGGCGATTCCTAACGTTAAAAGGGTGTCACTGTGTTAAGCATCGCGACTGTTCTGATAATATCAGTTAGCGACAGTTTTTTCTGTCGCTAAGTCGTCGCTAAAGCGTCACTAATTGCATCCTTTTGTGAACCAATGTGACCATTTGAAGAGGCACAAGTTACCCTATAAATAGGGACATCATTCCAACGTTTTTCTCATCAAAAACACAGAAATACTCTCCAAATCCATCATAAAGCATATTAGATTCGATAGATTCAAGTTTATCTTGAATTGATTGTTGTATCCTTAAAACAGTCGCACCAATTCGGGTGAAATTCTGTTTTAGGACACTGCTAATTGCATGCCTCAATCACGTTATTGTAATCTTTTGATTACTGTTTTATACACTTCGTATTATGATTTTTAAATTCTTAAAAGTCTAAAACAAAATTTTTCAAGATGGATCAAACCATATTGAAATCTCATGTTGAAAAACCTAAAAAATTCAAAGGGTTTGATTTTCATCGTTGGCAACAAAAGATGTTATTTTACATGACATCATTGCATGTGTCGTATGTCCTTACGGATTCTGAACCAGTAGATCCGTATCTGGTGGATGGTCAGAATGTTCCTACTGAGGCACAAATGGCAGACTATGAAAGGGCCGCCTCATAATGGAATCATAATGAATATAATTGCAGAAAATATATTTTGAATGCTTTGGATGATTCCCTGTATGATATCTATTCAACCTTTGCAACTGCAAGAGAAATTTGGGAATCATTTGAAAAGAAATACAGGACTCAAGTTGCATGTTCTAAGAAATTTGTTGTTGGAAAATTCCTAAATTTTAAGATGAATGATGCAAAGCCTATTGTGAAGAAAGTGGAAGAACTCTAAATCATTATCTATGAAATGGAAGTAGAAGGTATGGGTATAAACTCTAACTTTCTTGTTGGTTCTATTATTGAAAAGTTGCCTCAATCTTGGATAAACTTTAAGTTATATCTTAAACACTTAACTGATGATATGAGTTTTGAGCAACTTGTTCTCAAAATTCGTGTTGAGGAAGATAACAGGATGATTGAAAAGGCTGATGCAAATTCAACAGAACCAAATGCAAACCTGGTTAGAGAAAACTCTTCCAAATCAAAGTCCAACCACAAAAACAAAGGCAAAAATGGCGGTGGTTATGGACAAAAATATTCTAAGGATGGAAAAAAAGATTACACCTAACAAAAGAATAACAACTTCAAGAAAGTTTATCATTGTTGGTTCTGTGGGAAACCTGGGCATAAAGCTAAGGATTGTCGCCACAAGAAAGAGCATGGAGGCGGAAATTTTGGAGGAAACTCCAACCAAGCAAACCATGTGCAGTCTCCAAAAGAATTTGCTGGAGTAATTGAATCCTTCCTAACCACTAATGTTGTCGATTGGTGGTATGATACAGGTTGCACAAAGCACATATGCAATTCTAGAAGGATGTTTGTATCTTACCAAAAGGTGAATGAACTAGAACCTATGTTCATGGGAAATGGAACTTCTTCAAAGATTGAAGGAAAAGGGAAAGTCATATTAAAACTGACTTCTAGAAAGGATCTTGTACTCTTAAACGTGTTGCATGTGCCAGACATCACCAAAAATATGATTTCTGGTCCTATTCTTAGCAATAAGGGATTTAAACTTGTAATTGAATCAGATAAATTAGTAATCACTAAGGGTGGTGTGTATGTTGGAAAAGGGTTACCTCGATGAGGGGCTCTTCAAACTAAGTGTTGTAACTGATGACAATGTTATTAATAATAATAACGCGGGCACTAGCATCGCTTCTGTGTACATGATTGATCCTTCTTTCTTATGGCATTCTAGATTAGGCCATGTTAACTTTCGTTCCTTGCAAAGAATGATAAACTTAGGCATGTTGCCTAAATGTTCTAAGGATAAAATATCCAAGTGTGAAATTTGTGTTAAATCTAAATACACAAGTCATTCACATAAATCTGTAGAAAAAATCAAATGAAATACTTGGTCTAATACATACTGATTTATGTGATTTCAAAGCAACTCTATCAAGAGGAGGAAAGAATTATTATATTACTTTCATTGATGATTGCAGTAAATTTTGTTATGTGTATTTAATAAATACCAAAGATGAAGCTTTGAATATGTTTAAGACATATAAAGCTGAAGTTGAAAATCAACTAGACAAAAAGATCAAAATTCTAAGGTCTGATAGAGGTGGAGAATATGAATCCAATGACTTTGCTGAATTTTGTTCTACATTTGGTATTGTACACCAAACAACAGCCCCATACACTCCACAACAAAATGGAGTGGCTGAACGTAAGAATAGAACATTGAAGAATATGATCAATTCAATGTTAATTACTTCAGGGGCTCCTCATAGTCTTTGGGGTGAAGCATGTCTTGCTGCAAACACAATATTAAATAAAATTCCCCATAAAAAGAGTATAAAGGATGCTAAGGCAAGACTGATGCGGTGGATCCTTTTGCTCCAAGAATTCGATATTGAAATACGAGACAAAAAAGGAGCAGAAAATCTTGCCGCCGATCATCTCTCCAGACTTGAGAACCCTCACCAAAATGAGTTCGAGAACAAGGAAATCACGGAAACATTTCCACTCGAAACTCTTGGATCGGTTGCTCTTCGTGATGATAGTACCCCATGGTTTGCTGACTTTGCAAACTACCATGCAGGGAACTTCATTGTCAAGGGAATGTCGACCCAGCAGAAAAACAAGTTTTTCAAAGATGTCAAACATTACTTCTGGGACGACCCCTTTCTATTCAAGATCTGTGCTGACCAAGTAATTAGGCGTTGTGTTTCGGGGCAAGAAGCTTTTGACATTCTTAAAGCTTGCCACAGTGGACCCACTGGGGGACACTACGGTGCCAATTACACCGCTAAAAAGGTCTTCAGTTAAGATTTTATTGGCCCACGCATTACAAGGATGCCACGACTTTGTCACCGATTGACATTGTCAACGTCAAGGCAAAATTTTGCAACGTGATGAGATGCCACAAAACTTTATCCAAGTTTGCGAAATCTTTGACATATGGGGCATTGATTTTATGGGGCCATTCCCGTCTTCAAGAGGGAACAAGTATATACTCGTGCAGGTCGATTTACTTATCAAAATGCGGTTGAATAAAAGCGCTCCCCACAAATTGATGCCCGAGTTGTTTGAAATTTCTTAAGACTCTCTTCTTCCAGATTTGGTGCCCTCGTGCAATCTTAAAGTGGGATATTTTGCGGAAACCCATTTTTGCAATGACCCAATTTTCAAAGGTCATGCTTAAATTACGGAGTCATCATCGTCTCCCTCGCATATCAATCCACAAACAAGTGGACTAGTTGAGGTATCCATAGTGGTTTAAAAAGAATTCTCTGAAAGGACGTGGCGAAAACCGTGCCTCTTGGCTTCAGGATCAAACTGATGACGCTGCTCGCGGCCTTCCGTACAGATTTACAAAACACACACGGTCGCACTCCGTACATAGATTGTTTATGGAAGGCATGTCATCTACGATTGTGTTAGAGCACAAAGCTTATCAGGCCGTTATAGCATACAAAACTTGATATATCCATAACCGCGGGTGATACAAAGAAAGTTTAGCTCAACGAACTTAATGAACTTCGCGATCATGCCTATGAAAATTCTTTGATTTACAAAGAGAAAACAAAGAGAATCCATGACTCCAAGATTAAAAATCGCGTTTTCAACGTCGATGATCGAGTCCTCCTCTTTAATATGCTCAAAATTAAATTGAAGATTTTCTAGGCAAGCTTAGACCAGCTGGAGTGGACCATTTAAAACTTGGTTTTACCCAAGTTTTTCCATATGGCACTGTCGAGTTATCCCAAAACTCTGGGCCAAATTTTAAAGTGAATGGTCATCGTTTGAAACACTACTTTGGAGGGGACATACCAACCGAGGTTGTCTCGGGTCTCCAGACGTTCCCCATGAACCAATAAATTCGGGGGACGGGTCAAGCATAGCGACCTTAAACAAGCGCTTCGTGAGAGGCACCCTATGCTTATCAGTAGTAGTAATAAATAAGTGTTTTTGTGTGAGGAGACTTACATTTTCCATTACCCATGTTTTGTCCATGTTTTGTGTGCTTTGTGTTGAATGTCCAGGATTTCTCGGATTGTGAAGACTCTCGTGCTCGCATTATCCACAAGAGTTTCACAGCCTCAGCTTCATTTTAGGAATCCAGTATCCAAATCTAATTGACTAACGTTTTATCTTTTGGCACACTTCATAAACGGCCTTAGATTTTTAGTAGGTTCCCCTTTTAAAACATCGAGGACGATGTTTAGTTCTAGTAGGGGGGGGGGGGGAATCTTCGATTTGATTTTTGCCTGCAGTCGTTGTTATCACGTAATCCCGTTTTCACCACCAAAATTTTCGCAAAAATACCAAAAAAAAAATTCAAAAATAAAATAAGTGTTTTGTCACAGTTTTGACTTTCCCAATGGGTAGAATGAGAATAAATTTTGACTCGATCGGGCGTGTTGAGCCCTAGCTTTGTCCCTTAACCATTTAATAAACGAAAGTTTATTAGGCTAAGCATTCGCGGATCCTTTTATTAGGGATTTTAAATTTGCGAAGAACGAAAAATGATAGTGTTATTTACCAAGTAGGATGTAGACAAAGGGGGGGGGGGAAAAAAAATTTTATTTGGATATCTTTAAAGTTATAGTGGAACTTGTCACTTTTTTCTCCAGAAGCTCTTAACCTGACTAATAAACGTGCTTAATTTTGCTTTAACTTTAAACCGACATTTTCTAAAAAGAAGCTCTTTCGGAAACGAAAATATTCATCTTAGTTCAGCTTTATACTTGAGTTTCTAAAATGAAATTTTCTCTCTTTCTCTTTTAAAAAATAAAAAATTAAAAAAATTAAAAAAAAATTAAAAAAAATAAAAAAAAATAAAAAATACATTTTATATTAATATAAAACTGTGGGCTGATAAGGTTTTATGTTTTACATCTTGCGGCTCACAACCGATGTTGCAGTCTTCAAAACAAGGCCCATAGTGAGTTAATAAATCAGTAGGTGTTATAAAATAAAAGCCGTTGTCAGACTAAGTCACTACATCTTGTCGGAGGCGTGGCCGATGTTGTAGTCATGTAAATGATGACGGTAGTATAGTATATAGCTAATAAGGATAATTTAATGGTTAAGATTTCTTTTTCTAAACTCAAGTATAATTTTGAACTAAGAATAACTTGCTTTAAGACTTCAAAAGTTGTTGGTTGCCATCGGTAGATTATTTTGATTAAGTATTCTCCGTGGGGTGTCAAAAACCTGGGCACTTAGCTGATGAGGCTGGGACGTTCCGAGAAGAAAGGTCGCTAAATGGAATAATCTCACCAATGAGATCATAAAATTTTTGATGTTTGCGTGCTTTGAGTAGTGTTGTTTATTTAACGGAAAATCTAAGAAATTCGGCCTAAAAGGGTGGAGTATCCCGCTATTACATTGCGAACATTCTCCTGTGGGGTCTCAACCTGATAACCTAAGTCGAACTCGGCTGGGATCTATCGAGAATATGCTGGTTGGTGGGTGATCTAGCATGTTCCACAGATTTTTCAGAAATATCGTATGCACATAAACTATGCTACTTTCTAACATTGTCGACCTAAAATTTACTTAAACATTAAAGCACACACATATGAATAATGTCGGGGCAAAAGTTGACAAGTCATAGTTATAAGTAGTATTAGCATCTTTACTTGTACTTAACAATGATTTCGTTTTTACGCTTAGTTTGGAACTAGTGAAAAATCGGGGACGATGAATTTATCCGTTAGGACATCCGTAGTTATTCTATGGGCGCTTCTCATTCTATGATCCCAATGTTGATATAATAAAGGAAGTCAAGCAGGTAGTCGAGAAAAGAAAAAGGAAAATCCAAAAATATTAGGGAGAGTCAGTGTACAGATAAAAAATGGTGAAAACGGGACTTGTCGAAGCTATTGATTCTTTATTTCTCCTTGACGAACACTTAGCTACTTTTCGAGGTTATTAGTCGAGGGGGATTGAGATTCTTAGTTTTCATAAATGTTTACTTCATAACATTGCGTGAGGACACGGCAATACTTCGTAAACACATTTTCACTTTCAAAAGTCCATCAAAACTCTCATAACGACTAATAATCGCTTATTGGGCTTTAAGGCCCAATAAAGGTCCATTAAGATATTTATAGGTCCAAAATACGACCCAAGACCAAAAATCAAGGACCATTTACATACATAAGCATATACTAATAAGTAGAAAATAATCCAGACCACAATAAGCCCTCCCATTAAGCCACGACTTAAATGGACTTATTGGGCCGTGAGCCCATATGCTTAAAAATACGTATATTAAGCTTAAAAATAAGCTAGTAAGCTACGTATAGCATTTGGTTACTACCATAAGCTCAAAAATAGTCCACAACATACGCCATAACACAAAAATAATCAAAATCACTTTCTTAGTGATTTTGAGGAAATTTTGTGGCTTATAAGCCCAAAATAAGTCAAGGAAATAGCTTAAAATAGCCTGAATAGTATACACGTTACTATCAAATATGTTATACATGATACTATAAAAAAATAAGCTTTCTAGCAACATATATTATTCACAATCACGGACCACAACCATCTAACTACAAAAAACTCTCTTTTTCCTTTTTACCATACTCGAACCAAACACCACCCTTTTATTCATTTCGCTTTCAAAAATCGATTTTCACAACGATCAACTTGTACAACTAACATCTATGCATCAAAATAAACCCAAAAGACAAATGAAATTTAAATTGAAAACTTACAAGGAAATCCTTCAAAATTTGTATTTTTCGACTCGAACCGGACAACCCATGTTTTTTAAATGAATTACCCAAATACTCGTATCAAACCGGTATATCCACGTTCTTGTTCAAAGTTAGAAAAGTATTTAGTAGATTATTGTTGGTGAGGGCGGACGAACACAAGCAGACACACTTAAGTGTGTGTTTTATTTTTTTGATAATGAATGGATAATGAGAGCTAGTGGAAGGAATATAATTGTACACCTTAAGACACATTAGCTAAAATTAAGCCTTCATGTCCCCTCTTGACTACCTTGACCGGATTTGGCATCCTAGGAGGTGTCGGGTCTTTCTTTTCGTGTCGGAATCACTTAAATACTCGTAAAACTCAACCGTAAAATTTACCCCAAAGTTAATTTGCATTTTTATTCACTTTAAAAATACTTTTCCATTAACCTAGAGTATTTACACGACATATTTTCACTTTAAACCCTTTCAAAACTCATATGGACATTAACGGACGAGTTAGGCTCGTTTTTCGGCATTTCTCAAAATTCACGGGTCAAACCACCCGGTATACAAATAACACAATAATACCTTCCAAAAGGGGTTATTAATCACAATAAACCACAATTCATCACAATACTTCATAAAAATCACCACCGTCAACACGGTATAAAATCTAAATAAACTGACAAAAGTCAAATAGTCAAAGGACTATAAATGGAATATTCAAAACACAAAAAGGGCAAAGGTTGCACAACACTACCTTATCAGTCATTTCATGTACTAACTCAAGTCCAGTCAAATTACTCTCTTCAATCTCTACCCATAGAACATGCGACCTACATTTCCTTCTATACAATCTTCAAACGGAGCACACCGAATGCTCAAATGATAACTACAACCAAAATCGATAACACATGCCCTCATTATATCTTCCAAAGTCTGAATCATACGTTTACTTTGTCCATCCGCATGAGGATGCTAAGCAGTACTCAAATTTAATCGCGTCTCTAACCCTTTCTACAGTGTCTGCCAAAACCACGAGGTAAATCATCCATCTCAATCTGAGTTGATCGTCACCAGAATTCCATTCCTTGCTATTATCTCATCAATATAAATCCTTGCCAACTTCACATCTTGAAATCTTCTTGTATAGATAGAAAATGAGCTAACTTGGTCAGTCTATCGACCATCACCCAAATCACATCATACTCACTACTTTGACCTTGGAAATTTGGTGATAAAATCCATGGTGATTCTATCTCATTTTCACTCAAGTATCTCAGGTTGTTGCAGCAAGCCAAAAGTCTTTGACATTGCAGCCTTCACCTCTTAAACAAATCCGACAATTTCTAACATAGGTAGCCATATCCTTTTCTATACGTGGCTACCAATACATGTCTTCAAGGTTATAGTACGTCTTATCCACTTTCGGATGTACTAAGTATCTTGATGCATGGGCCTCATCCATTACACTTCCTACTAATAGAACCCAAATTCGATCCATAAAGTACAAACTCTCGTCTCCTTTTCTTTCCATTCGTTGATCTAAACAATGTAGCCTTTCTGCAAGTACGTTCTCTTGCTTGAGTGCCTCACTTTGGGCTGCCAGTATCATTCCTCTTACTCGTCTTGATCTCACTCTTTCTTTTCTACTCAACGCATCACCCACTACATTCGCTTTATCGAAGTATCACACAAATCATTCTTCAAAGTCTGAAAAGCCTCTTCTTGTTCTACGCTCCACTCGTACTTTTGATTCCTCTTAGTTAGGGAAGTAAGGGGGTTCTACAATCTTAAAAAAATCCACGATGAACGTCGGTAGTAACCTGCCAATCCTAAGAATAATCATCCAATTCCTCAATTCCTTACTCTTACTCGGGTCTACGTGAATACATTATGGTTGACCATGTGACCAAGAAAATGCACTTCTTCCAACCAAAACTCACACACTTAGAAAACATAGCATACAGCTTCTCTTTTCTCAGTTACTCCAACACTAACTTCAAATGAACTTCCTGTTCCTTCTTCGACTTTGAGTAGGCCAGAATGTCATCAATGAATACGATGACAAACCTACCTAAGTACGGTTTGCAAACCCGGTTCATTAAGTCGATGAAAACTGCTGGTGCTTTGGTTAACCCAAAAGGCATAACCATAGACTCAAAAATGTTCGTATCTTGTTCAAAATACGGTCTTTGGAATGGCATCCTCAAGCACTCGTAGCTGATGATAACCTGACCGAAAATCTATCTTTAAAGAAGGACACGCTCCTCGTAACTAATGAAACAAGTCATCAATCCGAGGGAGTGGATAACGGTTTCTAACAGTTAATTTCCTATGATCAATACACATGCGAAAAGAACCATCCTTCTTCTTCATGAATAATACAGGTGCTCCTCACAAAAAATGACTAGGTCATATGAAACCCTTGTCTTGCAACTCTTGAAGTTGCCCAGATAATTCTCGCATTTCCGAGGGTGCCAAACAATATGGAGACTTCGCTACCGACGTCGCTCCAGGAACTAAGTCTATACATAACTCAACTTGTCGCTGTGGTGGTCATCGACAAATCTTCCGAAAACACATCAATAAAATCTTGTACGACGGAAATATCACTCAATTTCGGTTCA